>VXCM01001018.1:56994-71602 GCA_014773175.1 Lucifuga dentata | reverse complement strand
TCTCTCTCTCTCTCTCTCTCTCTCTCTCTCTCTCTCTCTCTCTCTCTCTCTCTCTCTCTCTTATGGCTTTATTGGCATGAGAGTTTCAGAAAGGAACAATTTTGCCAAAGCATCAAAGTACAAATTCAAAAAAACTCTCTCTCTCTCTCTCTCTCTCTCTCTCTCTCTCACACACACACACACACACACACACACACACACTGCATGACTGTTAGCGATGACAGATGTCCTGACAGTCTGGAAGTCTGGAGGCATGGTCTGGAATCTTGTCCTGCAGGGCTTTGACATACGATGTATCAGCATGCATTACACACATGTCACACTAACACAGACTTATCGCCTCTCTGCCTTTTGTTTGCAGCCACATACAAACAAGATGCACAAATTCATCTTTATTTTCACTTCATTTCCTAGTGTTTGCTGAAGAAGTTTAGTCAGAAGGCTAACCCACATTCTTCAGCAAGCTCTTTTGCTTTCTCAGCAGATTGTCTAAAATGAGTCTTGTTTTTTAAATTCTTATATGCTCAGGATTTGCATCCTAATTACACACCCTGTATGTCATCACAGCTGCACATTCATGCACTTACATATTTTCACAACTTGGAGTAAAGAGAGTCATCTACAGCCAGTCACAGATGTACTGTTTGATGGCTTCTTAAGGTAAAAGTGCTCACTATATAGTGATAGTTCATTGGAGATAAAAAATAGTGGAACAATCCTTTATTTAGACATTTAGTTAATTGTATAATTACTTGCTTGTTGTAATGAGCTACTGATGCTGACTGAAAACAGAAATAGGAACCATTTGTTTATAAAAGATTGTGTGCATCCTCAATCTCCATCCCATTTTCTTCCTTCTTAGCAAGGAAACACATTCTGTATGTTCGCCATGGCAACCAGCTGATAACAAGGTGTGGTGTAGGATTATTTAATCCTGTAGTTATCATCAAGTAACTTATTGCAACATCTAAAGATTCATTAGCATCTCTCTTTATTGTTTATCAACCTGTTCTAGTCAGAAGTGTCACTTAAGCTAAATTTCTGCAGACTGCTGCCTGCAGTACCACTATTGACCACTAGGTTACACTAGAGCATCACAGAAAAAAGGAAGCAGGCCACAACATGAGTTGAGGTTTGATGAAATGAACCATTTCTGCTACAGCTTTGATGAACCGAAAGTGTGAGCATCAAGCATTTGTAGTGTACAAATTAACATATTTTCAATTCTTAGATTTTTTTTTTTTAATTATTAAAAAGTGAATTACATGGCCACCAATGGGCATCTGCTTGGCTTTGGGATTTGTTCGGAAAAACCCCCATGGACAAAAAAAAAAAAAAAANAAAAAAAAAAAAAAAAACAAACAAACAAAAAAAAAATCTAAACTGAGGGTCATATAAATCATATAAATGACCTTAAGCTTCCATGTGAACATCCGACTCAGGATATGATATCACGGTCACGAAAGAAAGCAAAAGAAGTAGATTGATGGAGAATGTTTGTCGACACTGCAGAATCTGCTGAAGTGTGTGTGAGCGTATGTATGTATACGTGTGCGTGGGGGTTTACAGAGGCGTGATGGGGACAGGCAGGATGACGGCTGAGGAGGAAAAAGCCTGCGTGTTCCTGGGACCGAATGGGATCAGGATGGAGGAAGAAGAGGTTTTAGCAGCGAGGCAGGGGAGGAAGGCTGGAGAGACGAGGCTTAGAAGTTAGCAGAGTTTGCTTTTCATGACTGTGGGGCTCAGTCAGCAGGATCTCAGGCTGTTTAATTCAGTTTTATAGAAATGTAAGTGTTCATCGTATGCATTTCAGAGCTGGAGCCATGCATTTCTGGTTTGCTTTGCACATATCAGATCTTTGCATTGAACAACATACGTGCTCTGATGCCGAATATGGTGATAACAGAGCATTGCATTGTAATATGATCAATAGCCTGTGTGAATAATGCATCGGCGCCTCATCGCATTATGCATTACTGATGTCAAACTAGTGATTCATTCTCGTCTGTTTGTCAATTTACAGAAACTCCGGCTCAGGCAGTGTATTGGTTTCATTTTCCAGCTCATTTTGATCAAGCTGCTTATTATTCCGTCAGACGAGAGAGATGCGGGGTCAGAAGGGATGTCTATCACGTTTATCAGCAAACAAAAGTGTGTGTGAGTTATTTCTCTGGGTTTATGTTTGCATACTTGCTTGTGTGTGTACAGTAGAAATAAGCGACAGGAAGAACCAATTTAGAAAGCTGCTTGTTTCATACATCTTTCTGTTTTATCCCTGTTTTAGATCTGATCAATCAGGTTGTTTAGATTGGATATCAGATTTATTGCCCAGAGGTGCCTGACATCCCAAAAGAATATTTTTCAAAATGTCCTTTCATTGTGATAACAGACAGCAAGAGAACATGCCTACGTCCATTTCTTGGTTAGCTATTGCCTAAAACAGTGGTTCTCAAACTGTGGTACGTGAACCACCAGTGCTGCTTGAAGCGCCCCCTGGTGGTGTGCGATATGACTCTGAAGTTTCTGCAGAGAATCAAAAGAAGTGAAATGTATAGAAAGTGGGTTATTGTGGCAAAGTTTTAGCAAATAAAATGAAGTTTATCTAGAAAATACATTGTAATTCTCTTTTAATTAAGAATAATATTTTTTTTGTGTGCTGAAAATCCTCATCCTGTACGCATTTGATGTACTTCCTCTTGACATGGGTGTCAGTAAGTATTCATGGTCATAGTGTAAACTCAATTTCAGTACAGCACGCACGCACACACACACACACACACACACACACACACAAAATTTAATTGTGATTTTGGCTTGTTGGGAGGTGTTACTTAGTCCAAATGGTGCATCCATTAAGAAGCTGTCCAAACAATAACAGCAAAACTGGGAATATGTGGGAATTCTAGCTTCTCCTTTCACATCACCATGGTTACATTTATTATATTTTCACCGGAGGCTTTATTAGCATTGACTGAGGGTGATAACTCAGCACAGGAAACATTTAAAAAACATTTTGCGTGACTGTATTTGTCATGTTACAGAGGGAGCGTGACCTAATTTTAAATGAATGGAACAAAGAGTAAACACCTCCATCTTTCTGATTTCTAATCATTTTTGAAAGAGAAATAAGAGACCCTGATAGAAGACGCTCAAAGAAAACACACGCTCAGGCGGTGTTTGAACTTTTATGTCGGTAGAGAGCTTCTCTCTCAACATAAGAGAAAAACTACGACTCTTATCATTTTAACACTGAATCCATATGGATAATTTACAGTAGCAGCTTTGATCTGCATTGCCTTTCTTTCTCTCTGCTTGGTTTATTGCTCTATTGCCTCCTTCTGTGTGGTGGTGTTCATGTTTATGCTAACTTGTGTGTTTGTGCATGAATATGTGCATGTATGGAAGTGTTCACACGTGTTTATTTCCGAGCAAGCAGTTTCATGTGTTGCATGTGTATAGCACATGTGAGTTTAAATGTGACCCTTTATGTGTGTGCGTCATTGTTGATTTGTTCAGTCTACATGCGTGTGTGTGTGTGTGTGTGTACATGGCACATGGTAAAGTAAGAGTAAATAGTAGAACACGTAGCAACTGTCTTTATTGAACACCAGCATTTTTAGAAGGTTGGGATTTAACATATATATAGTTGAAAGCCTACAAGAAAAGTAATTTAAATATTTATATATATCTTTACAAATGTTCATGAGGGAGTCCAAGAGCTTGTGTCGGCAAAACTTGTGATCTGGGGAGTGTAAAAAGATCGACATGCACAGGGAAGAGTTACGACGGCAACTGCAAAGTCACCTTTACAAAATGGCTGAGGTGGACCCTTCAGTCTCTCTCTCTCTCTCTCTCTCTCTGACACACACACACACACACACACACACCACAGTGTAGCCTATCCCTGGCATTACATCACATTCAGAAACAGTCTCTTCTCACTCGTCGTAAACACGGTGGATGTTATGGCACTGATTGTACGTTGTAGAAATGTCCAACTGGTGTGTTTTCACAGGTGTTGGGGTGTATGTGTGTGAGTGTGTGTGAGTATTGGCAGTTACCACCCCTCTCCTGGAAAATGGTGATCTCAGAATGTCCACGGTATCAGAATTAATAAATAAATGAATCAAAAGTAAGTCACAGCCGTCTCCATGGTGAGGCTGCTCCTTGTCATGACACAGACGATGTCTCACACACACACGCACACACACAGGATGTGTTATTTTTACCTCGTTTGGGGCAGCTCATATTTGTGTTATATTTCAATATAATGTGAAAATAACAATAAATGTGAAGTGTCCCAAAGAAGACAGTAATGCACAGTACGTCCTTTCTAAGAGGACACACACACACTTTTACACACATGTACACACTCACACACACACACTCTTAAATGCAGCGCTCCAAGGCACAGGGAAGGGCTGTGTGGGGGCTACTCAGTCTTTTCTGTTTTCCCGTCTTTGCTCTGGGGCTCGGCTGTTTTCCGCAGCGGCGTCTTTTCCGAGCTGTTGTTGATCTGCTGGTCGGTTTTCCCGCTCGAGTTTTTGTCCAGGTAGTTGAGCATCTCGCTCAGGACTGTCTGGAAGGTGCTGAGAGCTGCGCAGACCGCTGGTGTGCCGAACCCATGAGTGATCAGGCTGTTAGGAGGGAGCCGAGACAGGAAAATCCATCAACCGTGACAAAATGTACAGCTTGGGTACATGGAAACAATATTCAGACTGCGGCTGTGCTATATCATATCATTCATGATAATACTGGTACAGATTTTATATGATACAAATTTATCATATGGCGATATTGACAGTATTGCGGTGTGATGACGTGTTGATTTACAATGTGCACAAGAAGAAGAAACTAAACAAGCATGCCAGAAAAGTAGCAGGTCAGCGCTTAAGGAATCAGTTCCTAAAAAGGAAGCTCCTCTGATGTTTGGAAGGGAGTGTATCTATGTTCCCAGGGTCCTATGTTCCCCAGTTCAATATTCTGTTAACATACATTAAGTGTGTTACATAGGACCCTGGGAACATAGGAATGACCCTCTTTGGCAAGGGCGTCACTTTGTGTTGAAAAGTGGTGGGGACATAAGGGCTCAGATGAAAAACTATTTTTTAAATGGTCTTCAACATATGCCATTTTAGGCAATGTAATGGGGGATTGGTATGAGGTCAGAGTGGATAATTACAGAAGGAAAAAAATGCATAATGGTGCATCAAAAGGCATAGCCTAGGCTACTAGAGTCGACAAGACGAAAATACTCAGCATAAAACACACAACGTCGATGCACAAGTAACAGTGATCCATGTGCATCACATCAAATCCTTTTTTTTTTTTTAATCTTATCTTACTTTGTTTTTGGACAAAAGCACATTTGTTTCTTCTATATTTACATTGCATTGTATGTATTCTTATTGTGTAAATATTGTGCAAATATTGTAATTTGTTAGTTAACATTTCTTGATGCAAGCTGTTTTTTTTTTCAGAAAATTTTTAACAAATTATACTTTTAAAAAGTGATGGGGACAAAACTGGCCATTTCAAAAAGTGGCAGGGACATGTCCCCAGCATCTCCACTGTAAATGACACCTATACCGTTTGGAAATGGTTCGGCTAACAGCCAAAGGTGGAAACACAAGAAATTTGTTTCTCCACTTGAAGCTGAAAATCCAGGTGAATACTAAAAAAAAAAAAAAAAAAAAAAAGTTCCCATGAGGAAGAGAACCAAGCAGCTGATCTGCCACGTAAAAAAAGCTGCAGCATTAGCTAGCTGTTCAGCTGTGACGGGAAAAGTGGTGGCGTGAAATTAGTGAAGCGTTAAATTCTTTTCTTACTAAAGAAACAGCGTCAGTCCAAACAACAGAAAAAGAATCTTTAAGAAACTTTGACAAAGCTCAACAAGATGCCACATCCTGACCAGGAAATATTTACCAGACAATGATGTATGAAAAGCGTTAGCTTAGCCGCTACGCTCGCTTCAGCTGAGTTCTTTGCCTCAACCACAGACTCATGGTCAAGTCTGACCTGTGCTACCATGTGTGTGTGTGTGTGTTTATGTTCTGTAGCTCTAATTTTTGACGTTTCACACATTCTAACTCATTTGATTAATGTCTTTTTTTTTAGTGTTTACATTTGCAACTAAAATGAGTTATTATTATTTATTATTTATTTAGAAGTTTTAATGCTACATTTTGGATGAAGGTTTCACTTGTTTTGAGTTGCTGTTTACATGCGCACTTAAAATTGGCTTTCATTTTATTTAGTGATACTATTTATGTTTTACATGCTACTGGCAAATTAATTGGAGTAATTTATAAACTAAATCATTCCAGGATATATTATTATCTTTACTGAAAGGAAAGACTCTACTGTTCCTACTTTTACATATACTCATTAATTTTGAAGTTTTTGCAATTTACAGTAATCTTTACTTCTCTGATCACCAATAAAACACCGTTCAGCGTTTCATTGTTCATATAGTCATGAATATTGTTATCACATAAGATATCATGCTATTACTTTAAAGCTACTTCACTCACTTCTAATTCAAACATCAAATAGAGTTTGTTGGATATATTGATTTGCTGAAGTAGTTGAGGATTTTTTTTTCCTTTGCAGCTTCACAGGCATCACTCTAAACCTGCAGTTAAACCTTCCTCAGACTGTCTAATAGAGCTTCAAATCCTCCTAAAAGGGCTTCATTAGTTTGGCTAAAAGTGACGTTTTAAAGGGCTGTGATGGTCTAAATGCTCCATCCACTCAGACAATAGTTGAATTCTGGGGAAACACTGAATAGTTCAATGGTTTTAGTAAATTCTAGGCTTAAACACAGTCAGATTTAGGTCAAGTCGTCTTAAAGCTATAAAACTATGCAAATGCAACAAGATCGCAGGAGGAAAATGGAGGATACAAGATAGCAAATGATAGGGTTAAAGGACCATACCAGCCATTTTGCATGTTTGAGCCCAACATATTCAAGTTTCATACATGTTACATTACTGACAATCATTCCAAAGGATAAAACCGTATTTCAGCTTTCCTGATATTTTGCAAAATCTCTTAATCTTTCAAAATCAAATATTCAAGCGATACACCCACCTTAAAAATTGACATTTCATCTGCTAATATTTACGCAGCCTTATGAAGACATGGTTATCTCAGTTTTTTGATAAATGCAGGTCTTCTTTTGGGACTATATTCCCCGGTGGAGACATACATTCACTCCACACTTTTTATTGCGCTTTAAACGCTAGAATTATGTAACTTCGAAAAAACCAGAATACACCTCTTGTTCGTGATGATGGATTACCTATCCCAAGAACATTTCAAGTATTAACAACTTGATTTTAATAGCGTAGCAGAATGAACTGAAGTCAATGGCAGTCTGGAAGGTAGGAATTTTTTTTTAAATTCTCCGTTCCAGTAGTATGCTTTGGGAAATGATTGGCAGTAACGTTATGTGTATGAAAATTTAATATATTAGACTCAAACATGCAAAATGGCTGGTATGGTCCTTTAAAGATAAATGCCTATAAAAAAGGTGTTTAGAATCTGTTTTAAAATACAAAGCTGGTTCTGCTGGTTTTTAATCTCATCAGATTAGAATTTTTCACAGCTAAATACAGTCATGTTTAGTTTTCAGACTGGACTTCTAAGCGTCCACAATCTGAAATTACTGCCTTCATAAAACCTTTTCTGTATTTCGTCAGTGCTCGAGTCTTATTTTCTACCCAGAAGTCAACATCTCCCTTTGGAAGTTGAACGAAACTTTGTACGTTCTGCAAAAACTGACGCCATAAATGTGACATTTCTGCTAACAAGCCGCTGCAACTCGTGCCAGATAGAAAACTGCACAGCTGCATCATTCCCAAATGGCAGAGCAGTCAGAGCTCAGCCAAAAAGCGCAGAAACAACCAAGAAATCATTTACTATTATCTGCTACATTGCACTGTGTGTTACCTGAAGTGTGTGAGGTGTCTCTGGATATCCAGGTCCAGGATAGGTGTCGGTCTGGAGGAGCCCAAAGGAGAACGATCTTGGCTTAACAAGTCCTGGAACTCCTTACAGATTTGCCTGAGAGACAGACGGAGGCAGGAAGGGTTTTACCATCTGTCTCTAACATGACTGTCGCCAGTTTTACTTGTATTTTATTTTTGCACACACACATCATTTTGCACCCATTTCACATTAGGTCCTCCCAGCAAACCAATTCATCAACCCCAGAAAACCTAAACATGAAAATACTACAAATTCTGCAGATGTCATGTCAATTTTCATCCTTCAGCCATATTTTCAAGGTTTTCCAGGTCAGTCAGAGCTGTTTCATTCTGTTCAATGTCAAAACGTTTGGACCAACTTTATTAGTACAGAAGTTTTATCAACATAGTAGGAAAACAGGTATGATCATAGCTATATGGCCTACATTTCTATAGGCCAAAGGCTGCGTGTATCAAACGTGTGTGTGTGTGTGTGTGTGTGTGTGTGTGTGTGCATCAGTGTGTAGAGAAGTTTTGTGTTGTGACAGTGGTTTTTACAATCAAAATTTTCCCCTACTTTAACCAAATTATTCCAGTTGCTGAACCCTCACAAAGCAAAACTACAATACCACCAACTTCCTTCTTCTTTGACAGGATACAGCTTAAACACTTCTCTCTGATTAGTTGGTTATTTGGAGGGAAATCGAATGACAGTTACAATGTGCAGTTGTTTCTGGCAAACTCCAGATTTAATCATGATTTTTGATGAACCCAAGGGACTCCAACTAACAAAATGCTAACTTCCATCTGAAGCTTTTGACCTAAAAAACAATGAACAAAAATTCTATTCTATACCACGAGAATTTCACAAGTAAAATGCATCTTTTGGAGCAGTTACATAAAAGATTTAAGCTCTAAACTTTCTGTGTCTTTGCCATTTTGCTCATGTGTATTTATGTGCACAGTAAATTGGCTGTTGTGTATAAGTGTGTAGGTGTGTGTGTATTTGTATTCTCACTTTGTAGCCAGCACCATTTTCTTGCGTGCGCTGGTTTCTTTCGGCTCGCTGTGCTGCCGCGCCAAATGTTCCCCCACCGCCTTGCTGGGAAACTCTGTCTCACAGGTGTAGCCAAAATCCCTCGCCAGGTGGAGCGCCTCACCTGTACACACACACACACACACACACACACACAGAAAGACAAATGAGATCAGACATGAAGGATGAAATATGAATACTGGAATATAAAATGAATACATTGTGAAACATCCTGGAAGACTTTGGAAATTTTCCATGAAGTGTCTTACCTTCCACTAGGGAAGTGAGCAGTGTGACGTTTGCAGCTTTCCTCCGCCCTGCTGGCAGATTGAGGCCTAGACGATCTAATTTCTCGCGAAGACACCGGCCTCCGTTCTTAGACTTCGCTCTATGACAGATTAAAGATCAAATATTTTAGGATTTTTGTGAAAAAGAAAAAAGACAGACAGCCTGGATCGCACCATTTTCCCTCCTAATTAAAAAAAAAAAAAATACAACATATACATGTTTGTCTATTAACTCTTGTAAATCTGGATATAGGAATTTACCTAGACTGACAATACCAAAACATCATTTTGAATAATACCAACTTCATGTCTGCTCTATCATTTGTATTAAAACAAAATTTTATTGATCCAGTTGGAACATTTGAATTACATTTATTGAGGCTATTTTAACATTTTGTAACTGCCAGATGAATTCCTCTACATGCACAATCGATCAACCAGCACCAATGTGAAATGCTGCAAACATATATAAACATTATACACAAATTATAGAATTTTAATGTTGACGTGATTTATTGTGCTCCTCTGTTTGCACGTTTGTCTGCTCTCTCTCTCTCTCTCTCTCTCTCTCTCTCTCTCTCTCTNCTCTCTCTCTCTCTTTCTCTCTCTCTGTCTCTCTCTCTCTCCCCCTCTCTTCTCTTTCTCTCTGCCTCATCAATAATACAGCGCTGGCAACTCTTGCTTTCCTCTGCTTCCTCTGATCCCGGCTTGCTTTGGCCCGGTCTCGTCTCCCTCTGGCTCCCTGGGCATGGCGGCGCGTGCAGCCTCGGCCCTCATTCGCCTACAATAGTCTTTGTGGGCGCTGCTGTGTATCCTCTGTTTTATCTGAGGGCTACAAAGACTCAGGCAATGCTCTCCAATGTTGAGCAGCTGCCCCCCCCATTACACTTTCTATTAGGACAGAGGATGGATAAAATAAGAGGAACTCCTGTTATTCTAATGCAATCCAATACAGCAGCTCTGCAATAAATCCAACCTTTGTGAATCTTATAATATTTATTTTTTGTTGGCTCAGTCTCACAGAGGTGCTGGTTGAACATTTGGACAGATTTTGATGCTGTATTTACAGCTGATGTTGTATTGCTGCTCACTGCCTGGAATTCCTATTATTTTCCTGCTATTTCCTCCATCCTTTTACTATTATATTGTTAAACTATTCTTACATACTCAACGCTACTTCTGAAAAAAAGACCTTGATGTTCAGTTTTTCCAGAATGTACATTTTTCCGATAATAATCAAGGTGTAAATCATTGCACAGAGTGGAATTATCAGAAATTTTTGAGCTTCCACTCTCATTGAAAAACTTTACTGAAAATGATTCCAGTTCTAGTGCTTAATCATGAGTCATAATGGTTTCATACAGAGGTATTATCCAACCTAAAGACCTCTTGGGTTTTAGTTGAATAATCAAATTTTTCCTCTCTCTGTGTGTGTGTGTGTGTGTGTGTGTGTGTGTTNTTGAATAATCAAATTTTTCCTCTCTCTGTGTGTGTGTGTGTGTGTGTGTGTGTGTGTTCTGACCTGCGTAGTATACCACCCAGTAGGGAGGCGTTGAGGCACTCTGGTGGGGACAGTCTTCTCTTCACCTCGGCGATGGTGACTTTGTACTTGGAGGTGGAGCTGAGCAGTGACAGGCGACCCGGTACCGAGCAGAAGAGATCTGTAGGATTCACCACACACGTCCCTCCTGCACACACACACACACACATGTTACTACAGTGTTCAGCGTGAAAAGGCAGCAGTAATGAATTCTATGGTATTAAAGGGGCGGTTTGTCCAAAAATGTCAATTTTGTCATTCTATCATCACCACTGGGGTTATTTTGAATATTTTCATTTGTTTGTATCTATTATGGCTTATTTAAAAAAAACTGTACATCTGAATTCTTTGATAAAAGTGATGTCCTGTGTAGTAGCCGAGCTATGCCCTCCTAACACACACACATACAGGAAGTTAGCAAGCAAAACTCCACATCAGCCTTCAGGAAAACAACTTCACTGGACAGAAACTGGCTCTTTGGATGTCAGAAGATAATGATTTCCCTTTTTGTTTACTTTGTAAGTATTACTTTTGTAATTCTAATGATATCTATTTGACATGGCAGTAATAATGCTGCACATGGTACCAGATATACTTTCTTTTTGTTTGCACTGAAGGACCCAACTCGGATGTTAAAAGATAAATGTGAGGACGGGTTTGTCATTTGACTAACAACACCAATGTTTTTTGGTGATTAACCCGTGAGACCTCCAGAAGGTTTAATCACGAAAGTAAGAAATTAAAAAATATCAGAATCCCTTCAAAATGCTGCATCCTGACTTTGACATTGCAACATTTTCTAACTCTGTTTCTCTTCCTTTCTACATTTGTTTTTGTTTTTGTTTTCCAAAGATCCAAGATCCAGACATTTTGGACGTTCTGGGCTACACAAAGTTCTCCATGGGAAATAAGTTTCAGCAACAAAGAAAGACTCGGATTAATAATCTGACAATAAAAAAGCTCTGTGACTTTCTGTCTAAAACTCAGTAGTCAAAAAATTACACCTGCATCTGTATGTTTTACATTATTAAATAATTTAAAGATAATTGTTAACCTTCCTTTAGTTTACTAACCAACTACCTGTGAGTTACTCTCACTGTCTGTAAAAATATTCCCATAATATTTCCATAAATATTAATTATTAATGACCTGTGGTCTGTTTGAGAACCACGGTAATCAATTTTACAAAAATAAGGCATAAATATCAGAGGAAAACTGTAAAACTCCACAGGAATACACTGCAGCTTCAACCTTTTTCCATAAAAGATTTGATCTGATAATATATCAATGTTCACAACACATTACATACATACCTACAAACAGTAAATGAAATAATCGTAATATATATGGTTAAATTAATTGTGTGCTGCCTTGCAATCTGTATGTATGGCCATATATTGCATTATCAAGAAGGAAGAAGTGCATACTCCCACTGTGTAATGTCTGAAAAATGAATAACAAAACAAGAGCAGAATTATGAAAGTTGCAGTAAAGTTGTGAAGATTTATAGATATGCTTTAACATTTGATTTGATACTGATAAGTAAAGAACTAATACTAAAACAGGATTTTATTATATGTGGCAAAGTATGATGAAAAGTTCACATTTTGGGCATTTACAAAGAGATGTGCATAACTTGATCTGTGCATAACTTTCTAAGTAAGTAAAAATAATAATTTCATTTGTACAATAATATTTGCATTGCCACATTAAAGAATAAATTTTTAATATGAAACTGCTATTGCATTTTTTTTTTATCACAGGCTATTATTAGTATATGAACACAGCCTATATTTAGTGACTCTGTAAACTTTGTTCATTTTATGTTTTGGTCCCAAATACAATAAATACACAAACACATCCTCAATGCTGACCATGGATCCATCAGTGATCCCCAGTATTGGCCTAAGGTTGTTCCCAGGACATTGTGAAATATGTATGTATTTCTCAAAAAATGTGCAAATTATTTTTTTCAAAGATAAATTACATTGAATGCGCCTTCAGAAAATACAGAAAACAATACAAAATTTGAGGTCTCCTTAGTTCTTATTTCACAAAATCCCACATATGATTATGTGGTACAGTGTAAACATGAAGCTTTTTTTTAAGTGCAATAATTTCTGCAGGATCCAACTTTTCCATTTCTTTACTCAGTCCTAATGCTTTTATAATTGTTGGATAATAACTATTATGACTGTGATCAGGATAATATATTGAACTTATTTTTCACATGGTTATCACCAGTATCAGTCTGCAGTAACTCATTTATTTGCCGCTAGATCACAAATTGGAGATGCAGCCTATTTTGAGCCTGCTGGTTCAAAGCCTATAGCATCCATTTACACTCTTTACATACATATGATCAATATTATCTAATAAATACTGTGATATTTATAGTGGATAACACCTCACTGAATGGGGTCTCCCTAGAAATGTGGTTCACTTTCAAAAGTCTATACTTTTACTTGACTCTTTTTTTGTACTGTGTACAAATATTTATATATCTGTATCAGCTCTGTTTATAATTGTCTGCACTAATTCCAGGAGGCAAAAAAAAAAAAAAAAAAAAAAAAAGAAAAATTCTTTAATCAATTTCTACCAACCACCAAGCTGATTTCTGAAACTGTAAATAAATGATTTTGCTCTTGTTCTGCTTAACATTCTCTCGTATTTATTCGAAATCGGAATCGGTATGGATCCTCGTGGAATACATTGACTGCTATGAGTAGGCCTACTATTAAACTTTCACATGAGCTAGGGTCCCAAGTAGCTGCAATGCTAGATTTCTGTCTGATACTTTAGGCTATATTCTATTATTCATCTGCCTCATTATCAAATCTATCTAACAGCAGGGTGTGTCGCTTTGTTATTAGGCCATGCTGGATATGATGGTATAAAGAAAAGGATGCCATTTGGGCCAAACGCTACAGGCAAAGGTATAAACGCCAATATTGTAGGCCAATATGGACTATTTGCCAGCTAACTAAAGCCAACATATATCACCAACTGTAACCTATATTTGTGAGCTCATCCATCATTCACACTCAGCAGAAATGTATTATTTTCGTGATATTTTCTGGCCGTCATGCGTGTTGAAGTCAGCAGACCTGTAGCTTCAAAAAATGTCAACTGGGTTCAGCACCTCGGTCAGCGACTTTCAGCTTTGATTTCAGCACCTGGACAGCGACTTCTGCCCACAGCACAACTCTGTGTTTCTTATTGTTTTCCAGCGGGCAGCACTTTGTAAAAGCTGCGTATGGGATTTGTTATTCACTGAGGCTGTCAAAAATAGACGATTGCAGAGAGAATCGATTGACATTGCTGGTTAAGCTTGACCTCGATGTGTGTGTGTGTGTGTGTGTGTGTGTGTAGTCCGGCTCTTCTGTGTGTGTGACACAAATCGGGCAGACCTGTCTGTCAGATTCACGCGCTCTGACAGGGGCGCGCGTCTGTGAAAGCCGCGGGTTCACATCATATTAATTCCCCTAAAAATGTTTTGATTCAAAGTAGTTTGTATTTTATGTTGCCAAGGGCAATCGAAAAGAGCTATTGCCGGTAGTGCAGTCAGTGGAGCGCGCGGGCCCAGAGGCGATAACGGTATTTAAGCAACGGAGAGTAGCCTCGGGCTGCGGCGCGAGCGGCGGGCGGGATCACACGCGGAATCAAGCGCCTTTTACGAGTTTGCCACGAAAATTAAAGAAAAAGAGACATGGGCCAAATGTCATTCTCCTCATATTTTAACAACAATGTTTATAGCACCCAACCCCTCCCCTCC
>VXCM01001018.1:2037-47037 GCA_014773175.1 Lucifuga dentata | reverse complement strand
CTCAGTGTCGGGTCACACTATAACACGTTATAAATCATTTGGATAGGTTTTGCTGATTAGGTTTGGGTGAATTTGACCTAAGAGATAGATATGCAAGGCGTGCAGTCACCGTTTCCGCCAACCCGAGGCACCAGTTGCACGGTAGACGGTTCTAATAGGGCTTAATGCCGAGGAGTGGCCCCGAGTTACCGGGGGCTGGGAGCGCCGCACCAGATGCACACTGATCTCCGGACAGGAGCCAGTCCATCTGCCGCCTGACGAGGCAGGAAAAGGCCCCCAAACCCCGCACAGCTCAGCCCAGAGGCGAGGACTGAGATCAGGCTGAGTGTGTACGGATGGAGCCCAGGTCCTGCGGGGAACACAGGGCCTGTGGTCATATAAGTGTCAAAATATGCAAACAGCATGACGGAGTATGGAGGCTGAGATTTGATCTGATACAGACATGAAGACAGATATGAGTGGAAATAATTTGTTCTGCATAGCAAAGTCTGGGATGAATGACTGAAATATGACCTCTAGAGAGCAAGATTAACACAATATTTAAAAATCTGCATGGAAACTATATAAACAATCACCAAAGGCCACTGCGCCATCAAAAATAACAATTGGGCGACTTACCTCGTATCGTTTCCTATGAGTTTTGATCATCAGTTTTAAAAATTTAGAATCACATATGCACTTGACGCAGAGTTTAGGTTCAAAGAACTAATCTCCATCTAGTCAGAGTCTAATGACGAATCTAACTAAAAAAAAAAAAAAAAANAAAAAAAAAAAAAAAAAGAGACAGTTTCATTAAAATGGCAAAATTCGTCCTGTTAAAATAAAAGATATTTATGTGTTAACAAGATGCCTCTCTCCTCCTCCGAGTTGCCTCACTGCGTGGGGTTCCAATTGGACTTGACTGGTTTAAAGTGAACCAGAACCTGTAATGGAAAGTACAATTCAAAGAATATTCCTAAATCTGTTGCCATTTCTGATCCTAATGATTATTTCCAATTCAACAACGACGAAGGACCATAGTTTCCCCCAAAAAAGAAAACTTGACAACCTATACCTCATCTCGATCAAAAAACATATGCAATCATCAGTCTTTCTCCATTATTTCTTCTATTTTTTCTCTACAGCTTTAAACAATAATATTGGAACTTTTGATAAAGATATAACATTAAATAAATGTTGCTATAGCTCGGGTTTCTTCATCTTAAGGGTTTTTACATCTTTATTTCAGAAAGTGTATAGGTTTCACTTAAATTACAAAGTTAATAATGGTGAAGATGAAAGATTAATTTCTGTTGCCTTCCTTTATTGATTATATTGCTCTTTGATTTAAATGGTTAATAGTAGGCTAGAATTTATTTATAATAGATCACTATATAGGGATATTGCCCATTGTAACCAGTTTAACATAAATTCCCATAAGCTTGAAAGAGATATGTTACAGCAAGAGATGATGCAGTTGTATATTGATCATGTTGACAATATGTATACAAGGCTGTATCTTACAAGCCTCATGATATCATAGCGCAAGAACAATATGGTTACAAAAGGCTGAAATTACATTTTTTTTTTTTTTTNTTTTTTTTTTTTTGCAGAGTCACCAATAACAGTCTGCAGGAGAGAAAAAAAAAAACATAAATATGTGTGCTTAAAGTGTATGTGCACATGTGTTGGCCTTCTTTATGAGTCTGTCTCCTTCCATTTTAATCAGCCCCGGTCAGACACCGGTCAGACCGACCTCATATGGCCGTGAGAATCCGTTAACCCGGTCCTGCATTTGTGTGGGCTTCCACCTTCCATCCAAAACAATAACGACTGGCATAATAAAAGCAGCATAACAAACGGCCAATAAGATGTTTGTCCGCTATCAACAGAAAAAGCAATTAAAGTGTCTGACCTACATAAGGATGCGCCTCGCAAGAAAGCACAGGTTAATATGCTAATATGGATCTGCTAATTGTGGGGATTTAGTTGTCGGTTGGCAGAAGGAGGGGCCAGGGCGTCCCTGCCTCCTTTAAGCCTTCAAGATCTGCAGCAAATTAATTTTTCCCCACGTAGTGAGTGAGGTGAGGAGAGGAGAGGAGAGGATGGAGAGGGGGCAGGAAACAGGTGGTCGCTGTTAAATGGACAGTCAGGGAGAAACAGATCAGTATATTTACTTCAGATTAAGGGAAAATCTTAATCTGGATTATTATTTTTCTTTCACTTTTTTCCTCTTTCCAGTTTCTGACATCTAATTCGGTCGTCGAGGGTTAATTCAAACGTCACTTGTCAGTCAGACATTTATGGTACTTCAGGGACCCTCATCTCTCAGGGAAAAAACAAACTTAATAAAAAAAAAAAAAAATCCAAAATCAAACTGTCCATTAAAACGGTCCTTAAACGCAGCACTACTTTGGATGCTCATATTCGTGTCATTGTGGTGTATTGAGGCAGACACCGGGTATCACTGCCGGTTTGTGTTGCCAATTAGCGGTTTTTAATTGTTGTTCATTGTTGCTGTAATTACTCCTGAAGTCAATTCAGCAGTTCAGTCAGAGCAGACACGTGTCAGCTGCTGCTGAAACAGCAAATAAAAGACCAATCTGCTGCTAACGGACACACACCAACATAATGCACGGAGTGTATAATCCTTAGGTCTATATTACAGTTGCAAACAGCAAGTTATACCCTCTAAAATCTTATTTTTTTCTGTTACTGAACATCCATTTGATTCATGGAAAAAGCGCTATATAGTCTCGTTATTCGATGGGGGTTCGGTGGGGTTTTATATTGCTTTTAAAAACATTTACAATCGTTTTCTTTCAAATGACTAAAATAAAACCTGTAATCTGCTGTTGAATCGACGTCTGTTGCTTTTTTCAAATTAAGCAATTAGTTAATGGAAGAGTGATCATCTGCAGTTAATGATTAACAATATTTCCAGTCTCTAAAACTTAACTTCAGCAGCTGTTAGATCAGCACGTGTGGTGTGTGTGTGTGTGTGTGTGTGTGTGTGTATGTACTGATCGATGCTCATTAACTTTTCTGAAGAGTTCATGAAGCTCACATGGAGGCCAAAACTCTGACTGCTACTCACCTAATTTTTTTTTCCACATTTTTCCTAATCTCTTCTTCCTCATCGTCTTTCTCAGTGTTTTCTTACATTTCGGCCTTAAAGCTCATCTTGCTTTCAGTCCAGCAGAGTGCAGGACTAAAATATGCAGCAGACCCCTTTTTATGACGTCTAAATTAATCATCACACTGAAGAGAAACTGCGTTTTGGGCTGTTTTGTCTAGACAGAAGATGATTCAGACTTCTGCCTGGATTTCATGTCTCCTTTCATTTAAACATGCTGTAAAGACCCAGATTTTGATTTTAAACGTTGCATAAGAAAATAACCATAGAGATACATACCTACTCCAGCCATGGAAAATTGGCTTATACTGTACATTCTAAAACTTTACTTCGACACATACATGAGAAGTTGCCAAATTTTGTAGCAATCAATCGACAACAAGAAGCAGTTAGCTGACAACAGAGTGTCAAATCAGGTTTTAATGCAGAATCTGTGAGTTCAGTGGAAAGTTTCTGAATAAATGCCAAGGGCTGTCAAGAGTGGTTGGCTAAGATCATGGGTGGGAGGCATCTGAGTGGGATCGTACTCCAATTTAATAGCTCTGAGTACCCACAAATGTGTGGAACAGTTTATTCAGAAAGTTTGCATTTTGATGCAATCACTCTCTCCTCATCATAGTGTTACATGTTGCCTTTTCTGCAGATTTCCCTGAGTAGCAAAAGAACCACTTTTTGTATTTATATCCATCAGAAAACTATTTATACCCATAAACGTAACTATAATATCATTGATCATAACAAGTTTTCAAATCAAACTACCAGAATAGAATTTGCTTTTGCAACCTGTCTTGTCTAATCTTTGCCATACAGGCAACATTTCCATCCTCTGTAGCCTGTTTATATTATTTCATATAACTCTCTTCCAACAGCTTTTGTCCAGTCTGAAGTGATTTCCATTTTCTGACAATCTGAGTGTTTTCTTCTAGTACTTAGGTTGTTGTACTTTTCAACTCAGCATGTGTCAACTTATGCTGTCAGACCAGCGAGCACATGTTGCTGTTTGGACATCATTATCACATACTGTGCTGAAAAAAACAAAACAAAACAAAAAAACAACCAGACTGGGCAGAAAGGATGTGCTCAAAATGAAACTTCTTGTTTCTGCACAGCCTGTCCAAGTCTGGAACTTATCTCACTGGATTCATGACTAACATCTTCATCTAGACAGTTTAAAACATTTGAACAATGCACGCTAATCTTATGTAGATTGTCAAAATCTATAAGTTTAAAGTATGCTTTGCATTTTATAAATATGTTATACATATATGTTATATATGTTATAAATATATGTTATAATATATATGTTATAAATATGTACAAAAGAGGGACTCCCCTTATAATCTTTTGCTGTTCCTATCCCTGCCAGCAGAGTGTGCTACTTTGGCAGTGCAGCCTGAGGGGAGATTAACCTGTAGGTCTCTGAGAAAAGAGAGGGCAGACACACAAACACACACATCCACACACACACACACACACACACACACACACACACTGATTCATACCCTATCTCACTTTCAAAGCTAGTAAGTATACACATGCAAGGGGGGCGACGCAGGTTCAGTGACTTTGATCGTGTAATTCCTGTGTAATCTCTGTAATCTTTTAAATCAGAGCTGCTTTCAATGTATGTTGTATGTGTGTATTTGTGTATCTTTGTGACTTTGTGTGTGTGTGAGTGTGAGTCAGTGTGAGTGATGATGTCTGTAATGTACTCTGGATTAACAGAGATGAAATAGAGGCTGAAACTGCTGCTAAAACCATTAAATCTTTAAGAAGCAGATGATCTTGCCGGCCTGATTGTTGGAAAAGTTGGAGCTGCAGAAAAGAGTTTTGTGGAGTTTTGTACTTTGGATCTGTGAACAATGATGGAAAAAACATCGACCATGTTGACCACCACCACCAGTTTCATCTGCCTTTGTGTTTCTGCTGTTTCCTTTGTGCTGATATGTGCCATTAGACAGTTTACTACATGATGCCATGATGCATTCAGGGAAACAGGAAGCCTCACACTCCACCAAAGACAGTCATTATAAGTGTGACCAAGGCTTCTGACGGGCAAACTACCTTTTAGACCTTTTGTATCATTGTAACAAAAAAGCAAGGTACATATCTGTCACAGTGTGTGTAAAACATTTGCCAGTATTTTCTTTCTATTTGCTGTACAACAAGGAATAAAACAGACTGTATACATGGAATAAATGGAAAATGAATTCAAATCATGAGAACTTAAAACTTTTTGGAACTTTGTTGTTGTTTTTCCTTGGTAGATTACATGCACATACATAAAGCTGGTCTTTAGTCTTTATTCATCTATCCATTTTTTTTTAAATAGTATTGCTACTATCTGCATTTCTTTGACTTATACTGCTGCTGTGATTAAATCAAGCTATATTATTTTATTGTTACTTAAAGCTATAGTTGTTTAAAGCATATTAAACATCAGTGGCATGATGTTGACTTAAAATATGGCCCTATCAGCCTCCAAGCAAGGCCGACAGATCCAAACCTTGCTGCTCAGCTGACATATTGAACCGTTATTCCATTGTTTTTTATCACTTCGGCCTTCAGATTATGCACCGGTCACCATTCAGCACCAGATAATGAAATTAACTTCCACTACAAAGCTGCTACAGCTGATGTTTTAGACAACAATGTGACTCCAGCTGTGTTAGACCAGGAACACCTTCAGGCGCTGGTTGTCAAAGTGGAGTTTAGGGATGCTCAGGAGTCCTTTAAGGGGTCCTGGGGTGTCTCCTGCAAAATAAATAGATCAGGCTCACTGGAACCTAAGTTAATGGAAGGTGTCCAAACCAGGAAGTTTGGACACCTTCTCTCAGTGGAGATTTGGATTTGTCAAACACAGTGTAATAAATAATATTATTAATGTTTGCATGTTCCAATGTCAGATCTCTGGTATTCCTTCACACAACTAAATGGCTTAATTTGACCTGCAGACAGTAGAAATGCCAGTATGGCTTTCATCAAACTTAAAAAAAAAAAAACAAAAAACATCAAGATCTGCATACATCTATTTATTTACAGTAATACAAATGTAAAATCTGTTCTTCTCTCGGATTGTGAAACCTGGAAAACCATGAAAACAAACACCAGGAACCTGCAAGTCTTCCTCAACAAGGAATTAAGACACATTTCAAGAATATGGTGACCCACCAAAATAACAAAAGAGGAATCAAATGAAACAGGAGCTAAAGAGACAACCAGAGCCTTTAGAGCACATGCTCTGCCAAGGCCCAACAAGCTTAGAGAAAATTGGTCTTGTTCTTATAATCAAGATTATTTTTATTTTTGTTAGAGGAAATTTTACCTTTGCACAGAATGGATCAGGACTCGCACATAGCCTAGACAATAATATGGAAAGATGCCCTATCTCAACCTTCAGCAGTCATTTTAAAAATGTCTTGATCTGCCCCTGGATCGGTACCAAAATTGAATGGGTTTTGCCCTGGGTAATCCCCCACCTTTCCACAAAGTTTCAACAAAATCCTGTTATAACAAATAAACCAACCAAGTGGACGCAGGGTAAAACATATCCTCCTTGGTGGAAGTAATTAGTGACATCAGAAGAAGAAGAAAGCGGAGATGGATTGGTCGCATCCTGAACTGAAGAACATTCTAAAGCAAGTACTAGAATACAACCCACAAGGAAAAAGGAAGCAGGAAGTGGTTCAAGATGCAAGAATTAAAGAAACTGGGGACGTCCCAATAACAGGTTATGACAAATGCTCAACAAAGGGGGGNGGGGGGGGGGGGGGAGTTGGATGTCCTATGATTCCAAAAGAGGCAATGGGGACTTAGAAGAAAGCAGGTCTGGTCCATATTCAGAGATTTGTGATATAAGCAGACCAGAGCAGTAAATTATAGATTTTTTTCTGCCTTCTAGACTTCCATTGGTTTCATTTCACAGCACGCTATAAAAATCAGCTTGTAGAGACTTGAAACGTGCTTGAGATAAGTAATCCTTCACAGCAAACACGATGTCTATTAAGTTTATTTGTTGAAGTAACTTAACCGATCCAACACAAAGCTACATGGAAGAAAATGTATGTCAGGGAATATAGCCCCAGGAGGAAACTGCTTTTACCAAGAAATTAAAACAACTGTGCCTCCTACAATTGAGCGCACATGTTAGCAGGTGAAACATTGAATTTTAAGGTGGGTTATCACATTTGATTTTGACAGACTATGAGACTTGACAAAATAACACAGAAACCAAAATGCATGTTTATGCTTTGGAAAATGGTTGTCAATATAACACGTATGCGGGTTTTACATATTGGGCTCAAACATGCAAAAATCACTGGTATGGCCTTTTAACTAGGATTTTTTTTTTTAAGGTTGCATTTGTCCCTAATAGGCCACACTATTAGCCATTAGCCACATTGACCCTGAAATGCTTTCAACTTGAACCAGTCCTCTGTAGTCTTGATTGTTTTTTCTTAGTTGTCCTTGTTCCAGCAAGAAAATGTTTAGCTGAAACAAACATACATATTGGGCTCAAACATGAAAAAATTAGCAGAGTGGCCCTTTAACTAGGATATTTTGTGTTGCATTTCTCCCTAATAGGCCACGCTATTAGCTATTAGCCATTAGCCATTAGCCATTAGCCACATTGACCCTGAAACACTTTCAGCTTGAACTGGTCCTCTGTAGTCTTGATTGTTTTCCTAGTTGTCCTTAAATACAGCAGGATAGTGCTTAGATGAAAAATGTACATATTGGGCTCAATCATGCAAAAACTGCCAGTATGGTCCTTTAACTAGGATTTTTTTGTGTTGCATTTGTCCCTAATAGGCCACACTATTAGTCATTAGCCACATTGACCCTGCAACACTTTCTACTCGAACCATTTCTCTGTTGTCTTCTTTGCTTTTTCCTAGTTGTCCTTAAATGCAGCAGGAAAACGTTTAGATGAAACAACACACAAACCAAAGGGAAAAGGACAGAGACAGACGTGAGGAAAGTTGAAAGCACAGTTGGTCAATTATCGCAGACTCCTCCAGCTCCAAGCCTTTGGTTGGCCATAAGCTGGTATGCTGTTTTCATAAGCCAGCCTCGCCTGTGAAATCCTGTTTACCGTGTAACAACCCACTGTGGATGTCAACTGCGGCGTCGACGCAGACACCTGAGATCACAGACCTGCTGATTTACCGCAACACAAACAGCCACATTACACAGGAAACACACCACAACAACATTGATATAAGCATATAAGAAGGAAGAATAGACGAGTATAGGCCGTGTGTGTGTGTGTGTGTGTGTGTGTGGTTACTTGACTGCTCCTGTATAATTACCAGAGAAGTCACCTGATGTGGAACTTTTACTGTTCTCACAATGAACCCATTTACCGCAGCAAACCATCAAACACCTGCCAAACACACCAACACACACAAAGAGGCTGGTGGTTACATATGGAGGCGTGTGCATACACACGTATGGGCCGACAGACACACGCAAGCACACACAAACATTTCAAACGAATGCAGGGAAATAAACAGAGACGAGAGCACACAACCCCTTTACCCCTCTGGGAATTTTACTATTCCGCACTTCTCTGTTTCTCACATCCCTCCCTCTCTCTCTCTCCCTCTCTCTCTCTTTCACACACACAGACACAAACACACTCTCTCCCTTACTCCCTTATTCACTCTCTCTTTCCCTCTCTCCCTTCGTCTCTTCCTCTGCTCCTTTGTCTCCCTGATTATGCAGTCGATCCCAGGGTGCGCTACTCACTGAGATCATCCACCTGTCAATCTGAAACACACACTCACTCACTCACTCACTCACACACACACACACACACACACACACACACACACACACACACACACACACACTTGATTCTACCAGTGATATTGATACAGAGGAAATATTAATGACTTCACTCACCTGCAATACACTGTTGTATCTTGCACTTCCAACACAGGGCCATGCAATTCATCAAGACACAGTTCTAGAAACTTCCACTCAAAAAAAAAAAGATGTGGTGAAATAACAATGAATGCTTTGTCCCCGAACACGCACACGCATGTGCTGAAACGCGTCACATCAAGTGGCAAGAGTGCAAGATGTTGTGTAATTTTAGCACATCTTTAACACATGCGTTTCTGTTTCACAAGGTGTGTGTGTGTTTGGAGATTGCGCAGCCATCTTTTTATTTGAATTTTGGATGGCGCAATCAAAATCATATGTTGTATGTGTTGTGATGTGATGTGTGTGTGTGTGTGTGTGTGTGTGTGTGTGTGTGTGTGTGTGNGTGTAGTGTGTGTGCTTAACAGGGGCAAATACATAATGTACATATTCAAGCCATTACATGCAAGGAAATACTGAGGCAATGAGGATGGATAGGCATATGGATGAACATAAGGTATAAATATATCATGGACTCTTCTTGGTCATAGCTTTTGAATGCATATTGGATTATCACATGCATATTTAAATCTATTCTTATTGTATATATTGTATATTGTAGCATGTCTGCTGTATGTTTAACCTAGTAAAGCCGTGAATGTGAAGTGCTGCATTCTGCCCTGCATGAACTCCTGTACAGTACATACACATGACAGAGTCAGCATGTGTAACTAATGATGGTAAAACTGTGGGCTCTTATTTTGAAATCTGAAAGTTTTCCTCAGATTCAGCCTCTGGGATTCATATATTCTGCTGATGAAGACTTCAGTGTTTGACCAAAAAGGGTTTTCACAAGAAGACATAGATGATGCAGCTGTAGATATGGACTAATCTAAACATGAGGTCATCAATGCTCACCAAAATCCAGAGAGGTCACCATGAGTCTGTTTTTCCCAGAATGTCATTATTCATGTCAGGCTGGAGAAGCTTCTGAAACGGCTTTTAGACCATCATGGGACACAAAAACCCCACTGAAGGCCAGAATAGTGGAGTTGTTGGCAGCTCCTTAATGCTTTCTACAATGGAAAGTCTTTAAGATGAGATAAGATAAGGTGCAAGATAAAGAGATAGGATATGATCCGATCCGATAAGGTGAGATAAGATAAGATGAGGTACCATGCAATAAGATGAGAAAAGGTGGAAAAGATGAGATTCATTAGATACGATGGATAAGATTAGATAGATAGATAGATAGATAGATAGATAGATAGATAGATAGATAGATAGATAGATAGATAGATATCATCTTGTCTCTATTGCTCATTTTATTTCTCAGTCTCACTCCATCTCTCTCTCTGAGATCCTGGGCCTTAGCCTTGTGCCTCTGATGGTAGAGGTTACCATGGCAACGGAGTGGTCTTATGGCCCAGGATACACATACACTCACACTCACAAACACATATTCATTCTCTCTCTCTCTCTCTCTCTCTCTCTCTCTCCCCCCCCCCNCCCCCCAACTCTTCCTGCATACATATCAGGAGCTACAGGTGCCCCCAAAAGTATCATCCTTCCTGATTTTGATTGACAGACTCGAGGGGCGGCAGATCACAATTAGTGATGCAGCTAATTTCCCACAATGCCCTGCAGCCACTGGGCACCCACTGTGCCTGCAGCCACCTCATCAATATGCATGAGCCATCTGATGAATATGTAAATGGAGGTGGTGGTGTCCAGGTGAGCAATCACAGCTCACCAATCAGGGCGTGCGGTTCACACTCGAAGTCCAGTAATGGTAGACGTGACAGGAAATGGCATCTCAGCACTTTCAACAGAAACCATTATTATTCTTAAAATAATCATAATTATTTTATTAAATGTTTGGTGGACTGATGACCTTTGATCTGAGAAAAAAATGGCTTTGATTTTCTTCTTGAGCTGGATCAGGATTTCCAACATTAGATAAGATTGCTTTTTTTTTTTTTTTNTTTTTTTTTTTTTTTAGCTACAACTGTGAAACTAAGAGAGGCAGAGACCAGATTCCAGATCCTGATGGGACGTTTGTAGAATCATGAAATCTAAGCCAATCTAAAACTGAAGTAACAGGAATCAGCTGAAAGCAACCAAACATCTCTTACTTCTCACAGGATGAATTCAAAATAAATTTATCCTGCTAACAATCCAACATCTTGTAACATGTTATTTAATATATAAAAGTCTTGCCTGGCGTTTTGAATGGTTCAAACCTAATCTCTCTCTCTCTCTCTCTCTGTCTCTCTCTCGCTCACACACACACACACACACACACACACACACACACACACACACAGTAAGCCACACCAGGAGCTCCTCTGCTGCAGATCTAAGAGAAAAACCAAAGCAGACAGATCAGAGCAAAGATATAATCAACCCTGAGTTCTGAGGAAAAAGCATTTCTCTCCTTCCTACCATTCTTCTATACCTTCTCTCACCTACACATCATCTCCCACCATCACCTCATCCTCTCCATTGCCTGGTGAAGAGCCTTCTGTGGTGGTTGGTGAAGCTGGAGAAGTCAGAGCCAGGTTAGGGTTTGTACTGATGCTCAAGGCCCTCATACAAACTCCAAGATGGAGCTCACGTACAGGTAGCGCTCCAGTGCAGAGTTCAGCTAAAGCAGAAGGTTTATTGCTAGGTGTGTGTGTGTGCGTATGTGTGCGTATGTGGAGGTGTTATTGAGAAGCATGGTTTCCCCTGAGAGATCCTCCATTAATTGTGAAGTGAAGGAGCCTGAGGGTGACACCAGGGACCTCCATTAAACACAGACAGGCAACTGACAACCTCTCTCTCTCTTTTTCTCTTGCTCTTTCCCCCCCCTCCCCCCNTTCTCTCACCCCTCCCTCACTTATCTTCTAAAATTCAAATTCACATTCAAATTTAAACAAGGCTCATTGCCATGAAAGGAGCAGCCTAATGACGGCAAAGCAATAACAACACACAAAAGAAAATATGTTTGTTGATTCTAGGAGGATGCAAACAAGGAATATATCACCTAATGCAGCACGCATGCATAAAATATCCCATTTCTGTAAATTTCAGGGAGCATTTATCCTCGTTAAACAGCCTTTATTGTGCAGGAATTTGTTTTTCATCTAATTCCATCAGTCGAGGTCAACTCGGGGTTTTAGTTTCCTCGCACGTTTACAAAACTTGAGATGTTCTGCCCCAATTAAACTTTTAAAACATCTCACTATTTTACAGTCCTTTAATTGGCTTTTTTATGGGGGAATATTTAGTTTGCTCCATGCTGATAACTCTGCAGAGGATATAAACTTTCCCACCTTAGAAGGAGGTTACAGGTGAAACTTACTAATGGTGTTGGCTGTGTCCTGGGAGCCTGCCCATACTATGGGTGCTTTTTGTAGCTGGGCTGTAAGTCCCTTATGAACTTATTTCTAGAGCAGGGTAATTATTGCAGGTACAGCGCCTCAGGACGAGTACCTGATTCCCAACAGGATCTGTCTGGACTCTGAATAAGCCCATATTGAGATCTGCTCCAAACTGCCAGTCAGCGGCTGGATCTCCTTAAGTACAACTACAGGAAGGTCTGTTTTCTGTCCCCTGGTACACCTGCAGCTTCAGAAAGCACTATCACTGCTATGAATATAAAAATTCTTTCAAAATCATCCATCGCTCCCTCATTTCTTCTCATTTTTATTCCCTTTCAGTCCTTTCCCCCCCTCAGTAGTGCTTGTGTGTGTGCATGCACGCACATGTCTGAGCAGTGAAGGACACCAGCCACTAGAGGGAGCACCAGTAGTGTGGAAAAGGCTCCCATATGTCAGTCCTCACTCGCCCCACCATGAGTTGAAAATCACACACACACTCACACACTCTCAGTATACTTGTGCATACACACTGCTATGGGCAAGTAGCACAGAAGCTAATGGAGTCCACCTCAGCTCTGATTATGAGTGGATTCTCTGGGTGAGACACTGATGTGCATTTTATTGTGCTCACAGAAGCTGGCATGCGCGTGCACAAATATACACGTGCACTCAATCACAGGAACGAACACACACACACACACACATATACACATACGCTATAGCAGATGTTAAGGATTAGTGTATGTGTGTGTATGTGTGTGTGTGTGTGTGTGTGTGTGTGTGTGTGTGTGTAGCCTCAGGCACTGTTCAACAATGCATTATTCCTGAGTGCACAGTTAAGAGGGGCACTCCATCTCCATGGTAACCACCCCGGCTCTGATGTAAACTTGGGGGTAGTTGAATGTCAGCCCCAATAAAGTGGAAGATTTACCCTGCAGATTACAGAAAATAACAGACAATGATAAGAAACACTTCACAGCATCTTTTAAAGTATGTATCCATGCAGATTCTAGAAAATGCAGGTCAAATTGATACATTCTTGAAGGATATCGCCATATTGAACACATCATGAATAAATCTTTGTCTTCATTTGAATCTAAACCCAATTTATAAAAACAAGCAAATAACGTAGGCAAACATTGCCAACTGCTGCATCAGGAGGATAAAATCATGCACATGAGATGTTCAAAATAAAGCTGAGAGCAGTTTTGAACCATTCAAAAAATACATTTTGCTGTATTAAATACACTGAAAAATATATTTCTCATTTTAATTTAAACCTGGATAACTGACAGTTTGTTCACATTGACAAAGACGCTGATTGGCTGCCCTCTTCCACTTTTAACCTTAGAGGCAAAAAGCCACATCGCAGTGTAACTTCATAGACGGCTGCTGACTTTTACCAGCCTGCAGAGAAAATGTATATTTCTGGAGAGATTAGTATAATCGCTGGAGTCCCACAGGGGCTAAATATAGGTCGACCAGAATCAGAGAAACCACGCTTAGAGAAAAGTGGATACTGGTGGCCACGGGCAACATTTTGAGGCAATGTTGCAGGGCAACTATGACCACCAGCGAGTTTTTCATGATACTTTTGTTCCTTGGAGCAATACTGACATGATATCTGTCCCACTGTCTGACCTGTCATCCAGCTAAAGGGAAAAGAATCCATGTCTGCTACCAGATAAATGTTTCACCTTGTTTCAGGTTCGATATAGCTGACATGTACAGGATGAGATGTGATACAACAATAAATACCCAATAATCACTGTTATTAAATCGTTGTAAATGTCAGCATCTTTTTTATCATGATGAGATGGAAAAAAAAAATCGATTTACACTATTAATCAAGAAGTGAATAGCTGAGAAAGTTTCTCTTTAATACTGGAATACACATGATTTATTTGCAATAAAAATGTGTGATATGCCACAGCGAAATGTAAGAGATTGTTCACATATTGTATTCTCCTCTGCAGAGAAAATGTAAATTTAGTATATAATACTGTATCTATTTGTATTGTGCTCCATCATTTGATATATTGCATAATTTTTATGGCACAGTATTGTTTTATATACAATTGTATTGTTCGGTAACATGCCGTATCGATATAACCGTAGAATTCTGTATCTTTCTTTACTGTACCACAATATTGAATCATACTCATATTGCACATTGCATTTTGTCATACTGTACCATATTGTACTGCTCTGTATCATGAAGTATCATTTTATCATATTGTATCGTATTGTCTCAGATCATATCGTTCCGTATCATATTATACGGTATCGTACTGCATTGTATATTACGAATGTAGTTTCATGCTGAAAATTAATAAAACAATAAAAATAAAGAAAACTAATAAGTATTCCTGTATCATGGTAAAGGATGATGAGGAGCTATTTTCATGAGTTGTATGAGTTTGTGACGAGATAATTCTGCGGTTCAGAGGAGTGTGAAGTCAAAGCAGCGGCTTGTCGTATCCGCCGCCTCATCTAAGCAAAACCATTATTGTCTGGAAGCCGCACAAGCAGAAAAGTCGGGGTGACGGGGTTACAATGCCCGTGTGTGTGTTCATATGTGTGTGGGTTCTAAACTCTCCCCGTTGGAATGGGTTATAGCTTGTGTGCGTGTTTGTGTGTGTGTGTGTATGTGTGTGTGTGTGTGTGTGTGTGTGTGTGTGTATTTGACAGCTCAGATGAGGACTGGCTGCAGGCAGCTGCTTTGCTCGAGGCCACATTCAGTTCCGTCTAGCTGCATTAGTCCCCAACCAACCTGTCACCCCTAGCAAGAGAGTGATAGCACGCAGCACACACACACACACACATACACACAACACATTTACACACATTCATCGCTGGGTTTCCACGTGTTCATCAGTGCACAGTGGCACATAAGACACTGACAAAGCAAAGGCAATGCAAAGATTATTCACACTTTATCTTGCGTGTTGATCGTCTGCAATGGTGTAAATGTAACATTCTGTTTATTGGTGCGGTGAAAGTGTTAATCAAAACTACTATTGACTTTACGACAGTGTGTGTGTGTGTGTGTGTGTGTGTGTGTGTGTGCGTGTAGTCCGTCAGTGCTGATATGCTAGTGAGGGGGACTAACCGGAGTTGAGTGGAGTCTTTTGTAGCGCAGGCGAGGCCCTCAGGCACAGCCCCAGACCTAGACCCCCNACCATCACCACCACATCACACACACACAGACATGTGCGCACACACACACACACACCACATGCATATGCCCTCGGCCGTCGTGCTGTAGATCTGATGTGACAACTACAGTGGGGCAGACTTTCCCACCATCAACCTGTGTTTCAACAGGATGTGACCGTGTGTGTGTGTGCGCGTGTGTGTGCATGTGCAGTGGTGATGGGGTGGGGTTAGTTGAGTGGTGTCATAATGAGGCTTGGTTTGGTGGGACAGATGTTGGGATTCTGAGGGCATCGGTTGAGACAAGGAAGTGATGGTTCATTAGTACGAGAATCTCTCTCTCTCTCTCTCTCTCTCTCTCTCTCTCCCTCAGCCTGTCTGCCTCTCTGTTTTTCTGTCTCTATCGCTGCCTTTCTGTCTCTCCCGCTCTTTCTCTCACTCTCTGGTATGATTTCCTGTGCCCGAAGCCACTGACAGAGGCAATTCTTTCTCTCTCTGCTGCAATGGTGCATCTCTGATTAACTTTTAATGACTCCACTATAACAGCCAGACACACACACACACACACACACACACACACACACACACACACACACACACACTCAGAGGCCGATGAGATGCCGGCTGGCAATGAGATGAATGAGCCGAGAAGTTTGCTCTTCGGTTCAGCCGGGCTAATAGCCTGTAATGGAAGACATACAGTGGAGCAATCAGACAGGATGGAGAGTACGATAAGGTGATATGAAGGGAAAATTTCTGGGTTGGTTGAGTGCACGGCGGTTGGGCAACAGCGCTCAAGGAGTTGCCTCATTGCGGATAAATTCCGTCTCTATTAGATTTATAAGCTTGAGCCTCATTTTACAGCTTGTTTACGGGAGAACCGGCCTTCTATATTTACATCATATACATTCGGCTGATGCTCGTGCTACATAATTGAAAGCTCAGGCAGGTCGGTAATTATAAAATGTTTGCCGTTCTCAAGTTCTTCCCATCCGTGCAAGATGTTCGTTGGATCAATGACGCAAAAATACACTGATGCAAGAGAACAAGAGCAATACAAACAGCAGAGCGTTCAGCAGGCTAGCAGCTTTAAGATAACGTCACGTCATCTTTGGATTCTCAACACTCGTGTTCCCAAACACACAAATCAAATCACGAGTTAAAACACTGCAAAATAACTCATATAAGTATAAATTCTCTCTGGTGCCACTTTCAACTAAATTACTGAACAAAATTAAGGGTTAATCGATATCACTCTTATAATATAGGATTATTATCCCTCATTATGCCTAGCCTACTTTCTACAGGCTCCATGGTTATTTTTTATCATCATCATTTTATATTATTATTATTATTATTATTATATTGGATGTTAGCTGATGTTGTATTAATTGTGATTATAGGTATTGTGATTGTGTCATATAACAGCCTTGGCATGATGATGTACTTCATATTCTGTATAGATTACGCAACAGCCTGTACATATATGGATATTTTATCTTGATCTTTTAATCATCAGTACTGTGGTTTTTATTCTAGCAATGTATTGTAGCACATGGCACTTTTTTTTTAATGACGATGTGTGTATATAGCTATGCTTGATATCTGAATGTAGAATACATGTGTTTGTGTATGGAACAGTAACTTTGACGCCTACGCCAAATATCTCCTTGAAGACCAATACAACTGACCTTGACCTTGAAAACAGAGAAGTTGGAGGGCATTATTATCCATGTTAGGCCTTTAAGACTTGAGACTCGTTGAACTAATTCACCACTTCCTGCTCTGATACAAGAAGTGGTTCCTATTGTGCACACGTGTGGAATAATTTTTAAACTTCTGATGTTCTCACACTTTTATGTAGTTTTTACACCTAAAGATCTTTGATTGAGTTGTTTTAAATGTTGGGAAAGTTGGCTTTAAATTTGTTAAATAAATAATTGTCTCATTAAAAAAATGTATATTTTAATTTTTGTACTGTATTTACAGTTGCAAAGACTCTTTCTGACTGTGTGCTGATTTACTTTTACGTAATGTAAAGTAAGAAGAGGGTTAGAACCTATGAGGTGACAAGCAAAAGCGCTGCAACATCATCTGTTGTCGAACAGAACACAAACAACATGCTGAGCTAATTAAAGTCAACTCATCACATGCAACAAGAGAGATACAAGTTAACTGGAGAGGACTTAGGTCCCAACCATGGATAAAGTGTTATTTTAACACATTTACAATGTTTTATAACCACAGAACACTGAGAAAAGTGACAAAGAAATATAAACAAATAGCTAACATATAAAAACAAAATGAGTTGTCTGTTGCCGCATTCAAGAACAGCCTGTATGAGCTTTGTCATCAGTTTCAGGCAATGAAACTACTTCACATTAGGGAATGATTATGATCGTGGTTTATAAATTATGGCAAAATCATAATGATTGAGAAACTAAAAAAAAAACTTGGTTAAAGGACCATACTGTCCATTTTGCATGTTTCAGTCTAATATATTCAGTTTTCATACATGTAAGGTTACTGACAATCATTTCCCAAAGGATAAAACCGTATTTCAGCTTTCCCGAATATTTTGCAAAATCTCTTAATCTTTCAAAATCAAATATTCAAGCAATACACCTGCCTTAAAAATTTATGTTTTACCTGCTAATACTTATGCAGCTTTATGAAGTCATGGTCATTTAAATTTTTCGATAAACGCAGGTCTTCTTTTGGGACTATATTCTCTGGTGGAGACATGCATTCACTCACTCACTCTATGCTTTTTATTGCACTTAAAAGCTAAAATTTTGAAACTTTGAAAAAAACCTGAATATACGTCTTGTTCACAATCATGGATTACCTATCCCAAGAATGTTTCAAGTATCAACAAGTTGATTTTAATAGCATACCAGAATGAACTGAAACCAATGGAGGTCTGGAAGGTAGGAAAAACAATTTTAATTCACTGTTCCAGGTATGCTTTGGGAAATGGCTGTCAGTAACCTTTCATGTATGAAAATTGAATATATTAGGTGCAATATGGGTGGTATGGTCCTTTAAGGTTAGGAAAAGCTTGTTATGTTGAAAAGACACAAATAACATTGCTGTTATGTCAACAGGAAACACTAGGATGACTGTAGGTCTGATTTAGGACACTGACTGTCTGAGATGCTTTCTGTACTTACAGTGCTACTACAACATCACACATTTCTGCCTTTGGAACTGAACATAAATGAAAGGCTGGTGCTGTTGTTTCTCTGAGAGGACAGTCTCCACAGGGAAAGAGGCGAGAGGAAAGGAAGAGATTTTTGAGAGCGAGTAGAGAGGTGAAATCACTCAGTGTGAGTAGGGCGACATGAGGCTCTTTCCTGCATTACTACAAAACCTGCCAAATGCTACAGCTCACTAACAAATGGATGTTGAAAACTCACCGAGGAAGCTCAGAATAGCACCACCTGTGGTAACAAGAATGACCCACTTCCTTCTTTGTGCATGTCCTGCCTTCGCCCACTGGTTTGGAGACACTGTCTCACTCTCACACAAGTGCTGACTGATAATTTCTGAGCCTGGCACTGGAGGAGTGCAAGGGCTGTCATATTTTTTGCGTTTTTGCTGCATTACATCTGAAGAATTTAGAGCGTTCTATGCTGGGCTCAGAATTTATCAATCAAGCAGCTTATGATTGGCTGCCAGTTAGAGTTAAGCGAGAAAGCCAATCACATCTTTAGAATGTGCTTTGAAATGATCTGCAGATCATTTTTTCCACCAGTGAGTCCGATGTTACAAGACGTGAAGCACATTCTGTCCAATATTGATGGACTCAATCATCAGGTAATTTCATCCCGCATAAGATAAAAGAATACGAAAAGGAAGAAATTTATCATAGCTTATGTGTTTCTGAGCCGTTCTGCGGTGATTGCGCAATGGCTATGTTGATGAGGAGGAGAAATGAGCCATGCAGAGAGAGAATGGCTGCGAGGTGGAAAGCAGGACAGACCCTATTAACTACACAGCCACTCACCTGCTGAAAGGTGAGAGCCAATAGGCAACTTTTTGAAGCAGATGTGTAATATCGCCTTCAGCAAGGAAGACGATCGACAAATGGAATATGACCACTGGGCGATATTCTACACACTGGGCGGTGTGCGAGTGAAAATATGAGGAAATACTGTAGCTCAGAATAAAAGTGTGTCATGTCCAGTGGTATAAAATAATACATCCACTATTTCTATAATTATAACACTTGGGGCCATCTACATTCAAGGACCATACCTCCCATTTTGCATGTTTGAGCTTAATATATTCAATTTTTATACATGTTACATTACTGACAATCATTCCACAAAGGATAAAACTGTATTTCAGCTTTCCTGATATTTTGCAAAATCTCTTAATCTGTCAAAATCAAATGTTCAAGTGATATATCCACCTTAAAAATTGATGTTTTGCCTGCTAATATTTATGAAGTCATGGTTGTTTAAATTTTTTGATAAATGCAGGTCTTCTTTTGGGACTATATTCCCTGNTTATGAAGTCATGGTTGTTTAAATTTTTTGATAAATGCAGGTCTTCTTTTGGGACTATATTCCCTGGAGCCATACATTCACTGCACTTTTTATTGCGCTTAAAAGCTAAAAGTACGAAACTCTGGGGGGAAAAAAACAACCCCTGAATACATGTCTTGTTCACAATGATGGATTACTTATCCTAAGTGTCAACAAGTTGATTTTAATAGCATACCAAAATGAACTCAAACAATGGCAGTCTGGAAGGCAGGAAAAAAAATTAACTCACCATTCCAGTAGTATGCTTTGGGAAATGATTGTCAGTGACATTACATGTATGAAAATTTAATATATTAGGCTCAAACATGCAAAATGGTCCTTTAAAAGTACATGATTATCATATATTATATATTATATATTATAAGCCCTGTTTGCACCATAGGAACCTTTTCAAGAACTCAGGAACCTCCCTCTCTTTCACACCAGGCGCAGGGGACCAGGAAACACTTTTTTTTTTTTTTTNTTTTTTTTTTTTTTGTTTTGGCTCCTACTTAGGGCTGTCACAATATCATACTTTCACTACATGATTATTATGGCCAAAAGAATTCACAATAACGATATTATCGCAATATTTATAAAAAAAAATTGAAAAAAGAAATAATACTATCTGTCAAATTCATCTTTAACTTTGTTTATTTTGCATTTTGCCTCTCTCCAATTCTAAAAGACATCATGTCCTTTGCTATGAAGTAGGCCAATGATTGCTTCATCCTCACATGCACTAGCCATGACTGCTTTTCTTTACTTCTCCATGGACTCAAACCTGAATCCCCGGCTCTCTCTTGCTTTTTTGACGCTGCCAGAGATAAAATCCTGTCAAGTTCAATGCCATGATAACTTAGCTTTAACAACGTAACTAAGAGCTTAACGTAACATTTCCCATTTTAGGACTAGCAAGCTAACTGCTACTTACTCTCTCTACCGTGGTGAAATCTGCAGGATGATGGAGGTGAAGGTGGGTGAACAGGTTGGTGGTATCGCCCCCTTTTGCGGTTACCATCGATCAGCATTTCCTGCAGACTGGGGCATCTACCAGCACCATGTCTTTTATACTGAATCCAAAAAACTCTCACAGTGGTGAGCTAACTTTTTTGGGTTAGGATAGAGTGTCTCGCTGTCATCTGTCATCTCTTCTGACATGATTTTGTGCAGCAGTAGTAGCCACACACTGTGGTAGTAGCTAGCTAGCTAGCTAGTTACTGCGTCACAGCATCACATCATGTATGTGTGTGTGGGTGGGGGGCATTGGGTGAGGGAGACAAAGCAAGAATGGAAAGAAACAGAAATGTTTTAAGAGGCGCTGGATTATTTACACGATATTATCATGTGTATTATTAACATGATATCACTAATTTTTTTAACATCACAGTTATTGTCAATGGTATATCATGACACCCCTACTCCTACTCCAGGCCAGCTTTCTGATACTTTCTGATGGTTCTGAATCTGCTGGGTGGAGCTTGCAAGACCAAATGTCACTGATTGGTCAGATGCAAGCTGCCCCGACTACAACTTTTTTTGTACACAGCAAAATAAATAAAACTTGCTACATTTACAAATTATACAACAAAGAAGTGCTGATGAAAATTAAATGCTGAAACAAGACAACAAAAAACAACAAAAAAAAAATTAACTCTGATTAACAAATCAGAGTGTCTCTGACAGAGCAGAAAGTCAGTACATTTATGTGCACCATTACAACTTTGGTTATACTTGAATTAAGGCAATACATTGATTTTTCAGACACCGTAAAAACACCCTAATTAGACTGAAATCAGAGTAAGCTTATCCCAACTAACACATCGACATTATGTGACTGGAAATCAATTTATTCAGGCGTGTAAATGTGACAGTATGAATATGCCGCCTTTTCACGTATTTCCTCAACTGGCAGACTCTCCTCATACTCTGATGATGCAGATTCAAGTCTTCATGCAGATTAAAATGACTAATTTCAACAGTAGTTTTCTTTATTAGAAAATATATATATATGAGAGTGCAGCTTTTGAATTAATGATTTTATTTGATTGCAAGTGGATTACCTACAACTGGTAAAAATGGTGTAAAAATCACTGCATGAGGAAAATTCTGTCTTGATAGTTTCCCATGAGTTCTTTGTGAGAATTTTTAAAAACTATGATAAAGCATTTAGGAATCTTACTCATCTGCCATCATAGATCTCCATCATATCCACTCTGCTCTGCTTGTACGTGTCATGTTCACACCTGTGATGCGCTTTTCCATTTCCTGCATTTTCAGCTTGGGGCGAAACATAAAAACAACATAATCATAAACTCTACATAAAAGAAAAAAAAAAGAAAGAACATAATAAAACCAGTACAATATTGCATGGACGGCCATTAAAATAAAATGTCGTTATGAAGTTTGGCATTTGTGTATCTTTTTCCCGTGCAGATATCTGCTGAATAGGCAGGAAGTGTTGTGAGGTTATTGATGAGTTCAGCCATTTTGTTTTTTCTCCAGGCAAAACTCTTTCTTTCATGTTTCTGATCAGAAAGAAGGAAAACAGTTATGAATTAAACATGTGGGTGTAATACCTCTGCCAGATCCATACCTTCCTGCATGTGTGTGTGTGTGTGTGTGTGTCTGTGTGTTTCCAACAATGCTTTTTGATGTTTTGTTTTTTTATGATTCTGCCTCATCTGGATACTCTTTAGGCAGCTCGGTCTACTTTAATAAATTCATTCTTATATTCTAAAACTCAGTAACTACAAACACTAACAGGTTGTGGAAATAAATATGATGCTTTTTCATGTAGCAGATTAAGCAGCCCAGGTCTGAGACAAAGCATCTTGTAAACACACCAGGACTTTTGTTATTTGTATTTTTGGTCCTAACCTAGAATTGAAGGATTATTGCTTAAAACAGTAAGTCGCTCTTTATGGTTTTGCAATTTGTTTGATGATTCTGTTTCTCATATCATCTGTTATTTGCAGCTAATAGGATTAACTGTCATGCAAAAATCCCAGCAAGCATTTCATGTGCAGTCGGGCGATTAAAAACAGGAAATAGCTCAAGAAAGCAAAGAAGAGGAGTGCAAGGAACAGGGAATCAGGAAGGAAATGTCCTTTAAAAAAAGCTTTGATTGCAATTTTGAACAGATATCAGGAATATTATTTGGTTCCTGGTTTGACTAATGGGTTTGTGCATCAGTTAAAACAACTAATGTCATCAAAAGTTTCATTTTTGCATTGCACTTAGAGTTTTATGCATATTTATCAATTTGTTCAGGTCTAAAATTCACACGTTCATTTCATCATGTGACCCTCAAACTGCATGGAGCGTCATCGTTTCAGAAAAGCTTCAATAGGTCTCTAGTGTAAAGAGGCGTATTGCACACACGCTGCTTTTCTCTGACTTGTCAAATAAGTCAATCCTCTTTCTGTTCCCCTCGCTCATGAGGACGACTATCTGTCCCTGCTCTTGCCTGCTTCATTCAAGGCCACACCTTGAGTGTGTGTGTGTGTGTGTGTGTGTGTGTGTGTGGGCATGCATGTTTGCATGTAAGTTTAGACTGAAAACCTGCAGTGAAGCATTTAAAAAGATTTTCTGCTCTGGCATTATTCAAGGAGAAATAAATGCCAGGACAGTTTGACATGAAAATGGCCATGTCTGAAGGTATTTGGTATACTCGTTGACTGATAACTTCTGAGCCTGACAAAGAAAGAATATTTTAGCCTATATGCTATAATTCCTGAGGTGTTTTTGCAAATCAACAGCATTTGATTGCATTCAGTACTTATAACTTACATGGTCAGTGTAAGGGTTGGTGAGTTGTACAAGATGGAGAAGCCAGACGAACCTGCAGCAATTAGACTTGCTGGCTGCTCGCCTGATTTGGATTTTGACTTTTACATCTTCCCAAACATGAAAAAGCCTCAACATGGAATCTATTTGGCCTCAGATGATGACATCACATCAGCTATGGAGGATTTTCTGACAGCCAACAAAAGGGCTACAATAATAAAATCCTGCCAGCTTTTTTCAAAGATTTATTAAGGGACCATACCACCCTTTTTGCATGTTTGAACCTAATCTATTCAATTTTCATATGTTACGTTACTGACAATCATTTCCCAAAGGATAAAACCGTATTTCAGCTTTCCTGATATTTTGCAAAATCTCTGAATCTTTCAAAATCAAATATTCAAGCGATACACCCACCTTAAAAATCAATGTTTCACCTGCTAATAGTTACGCAGCCTTATGAAGTCATAATCATTTAAATTTTTCCATAAATGCAGGTCTTCTCTTGGGACTATATTCCCTGGTGGAGACATACATTCACTCTGCACTTTTCATTGCGCTGAAGTGCTAAAATTACATAATTAACAAAAAAAAAAAAGGATATATGTGTTGTTCACGATGATGGATTAGCTATCCCAAGAACGTTTCAAGTTTCAACAAGTTGATTTTAATAGCGTACCAGAATGAACTGAAACCAATGGTGGTCTGGAAGGTAGGAAAAACATTTTTAATTCACTGTTCCAGTAGTATGCTTTGGGAAATGATTGTCAGTAACCTTATGTGTATGCAAATTGAATATATTAGACTCAAACATGCAAAATGGGTGGTATGGTCCTTTAAGTTAGAAATAAATTATGTTGAAAAATAAATAAATGCAACAGATTTGAGATACATCTTTCTATGCTAGACTTACAACTTATCAATCAACCTTCATAGAATTGATGTACTAAACGGGCTAAAGTTGTGAGATCAATGAGTTTTGGATGTTCATAATGTTAATTTCCAAAACAATAATCTTGACTGAGTGGTTTAAAAATTACAACCAGCCTTTATAAGTTTGTGTTTTCCTACTGTATATGCTTTTGTGTGTGTCCTAGCACTTGTATGTCTGTGTGTGTGTGTGTGTGTGTGGATGAGTGCTATGCCGTGTTGCATCTCCCCATGGTGGAGATGGAAGGTGACATGGTGGGCTGCTCTCTGTCAGAGGAAGGNCTGTGTGTGTGTGTGTGTGTGTGGATGAGTGCTATGCCGTGTTGCATCTCCCCATGGTGGAGATGCAAGGTGACATGGTGGGCTGCTCTCTGTCAGAGGAAGGTGGGTGTTAATATTTAACAGAGGGAGGTTCTATTTAGAGCCTGCCGCCTCTTCTTCTCCCGGGTGGACGGCACAACGCTGATGCCGACCAAGCAGCATTATGGAGGAAAGCTGTAGGAGGCAGCCGCACGTCACTAAGCCTCCCTGACAGAATCAGTTTGCAGATGAGCTTTAAAATGTGTCGCGCTGTTTTCCATGCCTGCATGTTTGTGTGTATGTGTGTGTGTTCTGTTCCTGACGATCTCTAATTTAAGAGTTTCTCTTCAGAGAGACTTTCACTGCTTTGCGTCTGAGCACAGGCCTGTTTGGAGACACTGAGGTACAGCAGAGCAACCTAAAAAAAAGGGCAAAGCCCACAGACCGTGGCCTTTTATTCCCACGGTTCTTGTTTTAACCCTAGGTAACCTTGTTCTTTTAGTTCAGCGACATCTTGCTCTGCTCTTTCTCCAGATCTGTCAAGTGAACGATGTCTCCAGTTGTGATTATTCTGTGATGGAGTTTACGGCAATGCTCATTGTTGCTGCAGCTGCACATGTAACTTCAGACTTTGCAGTGACAACAAGTGCAAAAGATTCCAAACTTCTAATCTTATAGAATTTGGAAATGGCTGAATTTGCTGCTTTAATTTTAAAATAGCAAAGATGCAGAAAAATAGATTGATTGGTGGAATTTGGGTGATACTATCTAAGAAGACATTTTTTGGGGGAAAAAAAATTCCATAAACATTAAGGTATCTGCAGGGTTGCTGGATTGAAGCTGGAGATTAATTTTGTTTGACCCTTATTTGTTTCACTTATAACTTTGATTCTGAGTTTGTGCAGAAAATGGCTTTAAATATGATCAAGCATTCTTCCAATTTAATGATTTTTTTTTTTTTTTTTTTTTTGTAGTAATCTTCTGATTGCAAGATCTTGCAAAATAGCAAGATGACTGGTTGTATTTGAATCAGGATAATGCTCATCTAACGTCACTTATACTTATAGGTTATATTAAATCCACAGCCTCAAACTTCAAATCCACCATAGACGATGCATATGATTCCTGTACGTTATGGACTGGATTGAGCTTTGTGGAGGAAAGTCTGCAAAGTGAGGAATGCTGGGAAGTAGAAGTGGCCTCTGTTTAACCTTTAACCTTTGGAGTGTTTGACAAAAGCCTCTTTTCAATATGAGGAGTCCCCAGCTCTGTCTGCTGTTAGACACCCCCCCCCCNCTTTTTTTTTTTTTGTTCAGAGTGCTTGTTATCAACACTGCATACACCATCAACTGATCAGCATCAAGCCTAGCGTGGATTTTTCCACTCGGCTTTGAGTCTCTACATCTTTCATTAAAACCTCTTAAACTGACGAAACCAGCAGTCAATCCATCTTTGCCAACATATTTTCTGCTTCCAAACAATGTTCAAACTCAAAGAACTTTATTTAAATGTCTATTAAAAATCTGTATGAGTTCACAGATACCAAATATGGCAGGATTATTTTCAGAAAAATATATGTAAAATAATGCATGACATTTACAATATTTCCATTTGATGTAACAAGGTAGCCATTAAAAACATGTTTTCTGGAGAAGGAATAGTTCAGTAATTTTATGCATCATACAGCTTCAGTAAAGTGGCTACAGAACATATACAGAGAGAAACAAATAGTTTTTACAGGAATATACAGGGAAATTTAAGAGGAAAATCAAGAGTTGAAGATGGATAATGTCTATTACTGTCAGTCCACTGATATGAGTTGAATATATCCAGTGCTGAAATGTTATATCATATACAGTATGATGTATTTATGTATTTTATCATGTTAAACTGTCATATGATTTGTGATGCAATAATAAATGAATAATAAATTAAGAAAAATCCTGTTGAAATTCTTTAACATTCAAGACTAGCACTGGCAAATTTAATTGGAAGATTAAAAAAAATAAAGCATTTCAAATGTGTGTGTACATGTGTGTGTGTGTGTGATCTGATGGGATCAATCGTGATTTGGGAGGCCTAGTTGGCAGCTGCTGAGAGCACAAAACAGGTGCAGACATGGCGGCTTGACGTAGAAGGCGACTGAAATGAGATGAAACCACTTGACCCCCAGAAGAACCAATTAATTAGACAAAATCTCCTGCAACAGTCAAACTCCTCACAGCTCATCTTTGACAGATCAGCAAGGAACGCCTGGATCCATTTCAACCCGCCCCCACCTCAGCCGTTTCAACATAATCTGCTAAAACCAACAGAAACTTTCACTAAGAAAACCAAAAACGTCTGAAATCATTGGAAATGTTTGCAAATGTCTTGCAATTAAGAGCATTTCTCGTTAACGCTTGATATGTTGGGCGAATAGAGAGAGCAGGAGAGAGCAAGAGTGAGTGAGAGAAGGTGGCGAGGGGTAGGGAGAGAGAAAGAGTGTGTGCATGAGAGAGTCAGAGATTGACAATTATAGGAAGTATTTCAAACAGGCTTCTTCCTGAGAGTATTGTGCAGCAGTGGTTGAGACGTTAGGCATGCTAATGCTAGTGCTAATTATGCAACCATGTGAAACTGGCCGGCAACACACGCAAACACACAGCAGCACCTCCGAGACAAACACATTGGCCTGAGCAAATACAGCTGGACAGAGCTGGGCTCCATTTCTAGCATCTAAACCTCAAACATCCTAATACTGCAAATGTCCCTTATAAGTGTCCTGGTACATGGTGGTACTTTATTATTTTATCGTGTATTACTGTATATGAAGTGTGGTACCAAAATGAAGAGTTTTAGTATTGTATAACTACTGTAAAAATGGTGGTTCAATGTTTTTTCCTGCCTAAATTAATTGAATTCTAGGGAAAGAATGACTATTTGGAATTTCTTTGGCTTCTGGAAAAATCATAACAGCAAACATTAACTTGATTTTTAGCCATCAAACTGCAGCTGCAAGGACATGGAGAGCAGGCGGGGGGCGCTGTTTGAGGTGAGAAGGTATCAGGTGGTCTTCTCTTCTGAAGCACCAGGCTAAANGGCGGGGGGCGCTGTTTGAGGTGAGAAGGTATCAGGTGGTCTTCTCTTCTGAAGCACCAGGCTAAAAATTTGAACACTGCCCTAATTGAGTGCCCCTCCCTTGGCCAACGTGGCCCTGGTGTCCCCCCTCTCGGGGCCTGGGGTGCCGGTGTGGCCGTCTGGGGGGGCCTGACCCCAAAACCCTGCCTGAGGCGCTGACTGCCACCAGGCTGAACCCTCCCTAACCACCTCCCCCCCCCAACTACCTCTCTCTCCTCTCTCGCTTTCTTTCTCTGAAGCTCTGCTCCTCTCTGTCCAACTGGCTCTGAGCTACAGACTTCTTTTGTCTGTCCTCATTAGAATACTGATCCTGCCCACACACACAGACACAGACGCACACTTTTCACTAATTGTGATGTCGTTAATCTATCCATCCAATGCTAGTCAGATGGTAAACAAAGGAATCTGAACATTAAAAGATGGGAATAATTTCACATACAAAACAAATAAGGAAAAAAAATGAAGATGAAAAATTAAAATGTACTAATTCAGCATTAATACTGCTATGACCTTTTTTTTCCCCGTTTAAATGGTGTCCTATTGCAGGAAGAACACAACAACTTGTGAGTTGAAGGGAAATAAAATCTCAGTGAAAAAAGCAGTATAACCAAATTATTCCTTTAGAAAAATCTATGTTTTCTTTGTTAAACAACCAGCATTAATTATACACAATCCCACATTTATCTGCAGCTTGTATGAGCACAATACTTCTTAAAAAGACCCATAAAGAGTTAATTGGAATAAATGCGTCTTTGCTGGTACACAGGATGTCTTGTGTCTCTCTTTAACAAACTGAATTAATGCTAAACGTCAAAAACAGAAAATCCAAGGAAGGACAAATTAAAAAAGGCAGATTTGCATATTACTTCCTTTAACTGCCCAAGGTTCTTATCACATCCTTTAAATAAAACATTTATTTTCTCATTTACGGCGCGCTAAGACCACACATTCTGCATATCGACTGTCAAATTATTCTCGTTTCCTCTCTGCACTTCTTTTTGTTTTGTGTCTCCTGCTGTGTGGAAACCAGGTGATTGTAGAACTGATGCTTGTAAAAACAGAAGCTAACAAACACATATTCTCTCTCTCTCTCTCTCTCTCTCTCTCTCTCTCTATCTGGAACCAATGAAAATCTGGATGTCATCGTATGGAGGAAATTTGGAAATTTATTGTGAGACCAAAGTTCTCTCTCTCTCTCTCTCTCTCTCTCTCTCTCTCTCATATCAGAAATCAATATCTAAACCTCTCTCTCTCTCATATCCAATGTGACCTTATCACAGGTGTGGGGCAGAAACAACAATGGTACCCTGACACTAGATAAAAAGGCAGGAGTGTGGCTTTAACATACACATTATTGCGTTAACATGCATCTGTATCCAGACAGTTATCCAGATAAAAATTTTTTGAAAGCGCATGTTAATGCAAAGTAAAATGCACATTGCAATCAGAATGCAATCTGATCTTTCAGCTGACATACATAACATAAAATACAAATAAAACCTGCCCACAAAGCAAGTTTACGCAACTTCCCCTCTCTCCCCAGTTTTGCTCACTCTTGTTAATAAAGTTATTTTGAATGGGAGTTACAACTTGCCATAAATGGGTAACTGTGCATGGGAGGTTATTTTAAATGAATGGATGAAACTTGTCTATGGAGCGAGGAGGAAGGCTGGACTTCAGTAGTATAAACATGCAGAATCCAGAAAATACAACAAAAATGCTTTTTCATATGCGAGGCTTGTCATTGGATGATCCATATAATGTATACAGAGAATACATTTTTATGCAAGGTGCAAAAAGTGCCCGCTCCCCNAGAGAGAGAGAGAGAGAGAGAGAGAGAGAGAGAGAGAGAGAGAGAGAGAATTATGTGTTTAAGCTTTTTGCAATCGGTGGTAAAAGTGTAGTGAATAATGATGCAATCAGATATTTTTATGACCAGCCGTTAAATATGTGATTGCAGCAGTCTGGCTTTGCATGTTTTGGACAGACACACACACACACACACACACACACACACACACACACAGAGAAATCATAGATAAGGGTGTGTGTAGTCAGGCTGGTCTCTCCTCCATCCACCAGCAGCTGTCCATCATCTTGATTGGCGGCTCAGAGGAGGGCTCTGACAGGCAGATGAGAGCAGGAAGCCGATCTCTGCCTCAGAGGCAACAGCAGCAGTCCTGTGTTCTCCTGCCCACCTCCCACCACCTCCTCCTGCTCTCCTGCCTGCCTCCCACCATCCCACCACAACCCCCCCAGAACCAATAAAAACCAGACAAGATCCAATAGAACCACTAAAAAGATGACAAGATCTGGCCATCATCGTATGGAGGAAATTTGGAAATTATTATTGTTTAAAGAAACCAATGATCTCTTTCTCTCTCTCTCTCTCTCTCTCTGGCAACTGCTATAGTTAAAACATCAAGAAAACAAAAAAACAAAAGGTGCAGGATACATAAACTTGTCACTAAAAACAACAGCCACATTTAAGAGCATCACATCAGCTTTGGTCTATGGAGTTCTGATAAACTTCACTAAACGTTCTTGCAAGGAGATACTGTGCCTTACTGCACCACCGTCTCCATGCCCACTCTGCTTCCCATGTCCTTTGAACTATACAGGAACACCTTCATCCTCCTTTCATGGACCCTCATCTTGCTCTGTAGACCCGCCTCCTCTCCTTCATTCTCCTTTAATACACCCTCACCTACAGACTGCAATTTTGGGCTGACACAGATGAAAGATGATAAATGTAAAAGAAACGTGATGATACTTTGGTCGTGACTCCAAACGGTGGTCCTAGGTCAGGCTTAAAAAAAAAAAAAAAAAAAAAAAAAGATTTAATGGTCTTTCCACCAAAGAAAGCCTGGGACAAAATTCAGACAGTGTCAAACTTAGGATGAAAATCTCACCTTCTGACCTACATCTGCTAACCAACCAATAGGAATGCAGCATGAAATGATGCACTGGTCAAAGTGACACTGTTAGTCCATTTTGAATAAAGTTTGGGGGGAAAAAACAAAACAACAAGCACTCAAACTGAAGAGATGGAGGCAAAATGCAAGAAACGGAATTTGTGGGATGTAACAAAGAAGAAAGTTTCATTGAGTTGTGGCAGCAAAAGTGTCTCCATGCTGTTACCATGACCACTCCAAGACAGATGCAGCATGGAGGGAAATAGTGGAGGAATTGCTGCTCCTGGATCACCAGCAAGCCAAGTCCACACTCTCCTCCTCCTCCTTCTCTTATTTGGAGTTTTTCGATACACAGATGTACCACTACAGCCAAGGCTTGCTTCCTGTTTAGCTTCATTATTTTCCACAAGAGTGGTGCAAATGGATGACACACACTGATGACGTCCCGTGCCTTCATACTTTCTTTCGACTTGCATCGTAGTGTACGATTCAGCAGGTATTATCATCAAACAGTCGCTGTACACATACATCAAAGTCAATGCTGTACACAAGTTTATTAGGCTGGATTTACACTACCACGCACATGCGACCTGATTCCGATCTTTCACTAATATGTAACATGTATCGGATACGCTTCCTGAAGATGTAAATGGTAAAAAGCCACATGGAATTGGATATTCTCAGATCTGATTTGGGCCACTTGCATATGTGGAAATAAATTGGATACATATTGGATATCCCTTAATGCAACTGTTGTCTAAATACATAAATTGGAATTTCCTTCCCATTCCGACTCTGATGTAACATTTTGCTTTATCTGCATGTGAATGATGTAAGTGATGACTGCCCTCTGTAAACAAAAAATGGAGGACATACTATATATATATATATATATATATATATGTATGTATATATATCTCAGACATGCTGATGTGTGTTTTTGTCAAATAAATGTGTTAGTGTGTGATAACAGGCTCCAGTTACAGCAGCAAAAGTCCAGCTTCTCCTCCATGATCAACCAACCAACCAACGAAAATACGTGTCTGGATGGGAGAGATAAATGTTCACACAACATATCAGATGTTTCTCTCTGCATGTGAAAGTTTCTAACCCACTGATCATATTTTTAAATAGTTCCCTCATCTTAGTCCATTGAAGCATTTACCGCGTCGCAGAAATGTGCACATGCACAACTGCATCTGGGATGCTACAGGTCAAAGCATGTAAATACAGGTTTCAGATTAGAACCGCTTAAAAAGAAAATGTAAACACGCTTGAACAAAAAATCGGATATAGGCAAAAGATCGGAATTGAGCATGAAGATTTGTCGTGTAAATCCAGCCTTAGACTCATGTCGCACGATGCAGCATGCAGAGAACTTATAAGATCGCTGTAATCTCACGGTCTGTAGGAGCCTTTAAGGCTAACCTCAAACTGGACCACCTTCATCTTCCTTTCATGGACCCTCACCTCACTCTACAGATGCACCTCAAGCCTTCTTTTATGGACCTCACCTCACTCTACAGTTCCACAACTTTCATCCCTGGCCCACCTGATTCTCCCAGTGTTCTCCAGGTCCACCCCACTCTCTGGACCCACCCCACTCTCCACACACCTCTACAGGCCCACACTTCACTCCGCAGGCCCTCTGTAGTCTCCAGGCTCCTCATGCCCACAGCTAGGGCATCTTTGATGTTGCCCTCCTGGCAGACAACATAGGAGCTGGAGGATGGATTGGTGTGTGTTTGAAGGGTGGTAGAACACACACTTGTGCACGTACATGCACACAAAGACACATCACATGAGCACACTAGTTCCAACAAGATAGAAACTCATTGGTGTGTGCGTGCGTGGGGGTGCGTGCACAGACACCCAGAGCTGTGAACCATGCTGGAATACACTCCTTTCTTGTTCATACATGGACACACACACACACACACACACACACACACACACAAAAGGCAAACATGAAAAGGACTCAGTGATGAGCGACTGACAGCAGCTCGCCAGGCTGAGTTTGGGCTCGCTGAAGTGGGCGGGGCCTCCTGTGAAGACTGACACGTCACCACCAATAAGACTCTGCCCCCTCAGCTGTCAAACCCCACCAAGCCGGATTGCACTGGATCGTAAATCGCAAAAAAAAAAAAAAAAAAAAAAATTAAAAGGCTTTTCAATTGAACAATTACAAACAAAAAGGGTTTGACGTTCTATAAAAATTAACAAAGCAAAAGTAAAAAAGAAAAAAATTCAATATTTAAAAAAAAAGATTTAAGTTATAATTCCTTACATTGCCTGTCAGTGCTTTTGATGTTGAGAAGACTTCAAAAATCATCACATCACGAATACAACCTCAATTCCAACTTTTCTTTGCAAACAATGTTCTTCTAGCAGCCAGAAAAGTGACTCGTACGTTAACAGTCAAAGTTATTTGTCAAGTTAACAGTCAAGTTATTTGAATAAATCAATAAATCTGGACTCAGCATTTTAACAAATTTATGAATGCTTCTGATCTCAGTGTTGTGATAATTGGCAGAGTATAATATATGTAATAATACATAATAAAAATAATATATATCATATGAGACTGGTATGTCCTGAACGCCCAGTAATTTGCAATAATTGTAGGGACTCATGGCAAAATCTGAAATGACAAATCTTTAGGTCAAAATTCTGGCAAATATTACTTCTTATATTTTGTAGATATATATGTTATATTTTTGTAGATACTTCTGATACACTGGAGTATTTTCTATTTTCACCTTACATCATGATGGAGGTTGTGATAATAAGACTTTAGAATGCACATTTACTGTGAATATTCACATTCTGCTTGTAAATTAGGAAATGATAAATTATGAAATATTTCTGATATGATGGCCGATTGATAAGTTATGAGCCTTGCATAGAACAAACAGATGCATTTGACATAACTTCTTTTCATATGCTGGAGATATTTTATCCTAATATAGCACAAGTCCTATTCTTGATTGTTCAAAAAAAAAAAAAAAAAAAAGCAAAAAGCCAAAGCTGATAAGACATCATCATCAGTTACAGCTTTCACGCTTGGGAATAGGAATAGCAAAAGTTCATGTTCATGTTTGTCCATTTTGTAAGTCATAATTATTTTTCTCAAGTGAATGCAGCTAATATTTAAAAACACCGAAGGAATTGTAATACTTCCTTTAAAAAAAACACCACAGCTGGCTCAGAACTTATCAATCAACCCTCACATACACCACAGAGCATCAGTGGTTTCTGTGAATTTAATTCTTCTTTCTGAATTCACACAGAGGTCAGGCGGTAAATTCATCTATTATATAAGCTGCCAACAGATTTTAGGCTGAAGCCTCTGAGCGTCCAGTCTGCCAGAGAAACTTTGAAGAACTTTGTAGAAGAATCATTCACTAGTGGGGCTTCTTTAACATAACCTTCTGCACTTCAATGGAGAAATTAGTTTTGCAAATTAGCACTGAAGGACTGGACATTACAGGTGGAAAACTATAGGGCGGGTAATAGTCAGGGTCTTCTGTCAATGCTCCCATTTGGGCTCTCTGGGGCCATTTCAGATCTCGACACCTGCTGACAGTTTGGGGTGAAGACGTGAAGAATTAAAGCTAAAGACAGAACAATTATCTGTCAGTATTCCTCCAATGTCTTATGAGAGACACATCCACTCTTCAAAGAGACATTTTGCTCCAGTTATTGCTCTTCAGTGGAATTGTGCTTTTTATAGACTATACAGGAATCCAATCCCGTTTCCCTGAAGAGCTGCTACTTAAATGTCATTTTCGTCAGGCGCATTATGACAAACTTTAGACTTCTTATTAAATATCTCATGTCACAATCCATCAACCTTGACACTGAGAACAGCATTAGACATCTGCGATGATCAAATATGAGTTTGATTTTGAAATGAGACAACAAAACGGCGGCGTCAGAGGAGGATTCACACGCTTCGCCTTGTGGTTGTAGCTGGATGTGCGGCCTATGGCTGGCAGGCTGCTGCTAGCGCTCTGCCAGGCAGATGAGAGCCGGGTTAATGTCGGGATTTGTTCCCTAAAGCTCCGACACAAAGGAAATACTGATCAGCTCCACTGTCAGCCTCAAGACCTGTTAATCGCTAATCAGTACACAGCCTGTTGGTGTGACTCACACACACACACGCACAAACACACATTCACGTATGTACCCATGTGTACGAAGCTGAGGAGTGACAAAATACCTGTCATCTACTGTTTGTATACAGGAGTGAAAGTTTCTTTATCTTTCTAAAAAAAAATCTCAACAACTCAAACTCATTCAAATACATGAGGAAGTTTGTGTTGTGTTGTTTTAACAAGGAAACTAGCAAATGTGATGTATATGTGGAAATGAGCCCCTTAACATATTCTTGATGTTATACATTATAACTGCTTATTATAATTTACATTTTCCAGCCGGTTTTCAGCAGGTGTTCAAAAGTGAATTTTTGCAAATGCAATGGCTTTCTTTCTGTTTAAGCAAAGGCAAATAAAGGTGTTTTCTTGAAAAAAAATGTTAGAATATGTTTAATGTTAAAATGGATGGAATAGTCATCATACAGCAAATAAAAACAAAGTCACTATATTATACTTTTATATGTTTACATTTTCCACAAAAAAGAAGCTTATCTGGTGCTCATCTCTCTCTTTTACCCGATTAAAGTGAGTTTCTACTTTACATACAATTTGATTGTATTTATATTAACTGTTGATTGTCCTACTTTTGTTGTATTGTTACTTGTCCAGTTGCTGTTGTTTTTATGATCCTCATGTTACCTACATCCCTGCTGTATATCCTCATATAACACATCTGAAAAACTGAACATCAGGTTTTTCTATGCCAGGCTCAGAATTTATCAGTCAACCCTTTCAGTGGAGTTGGAGCTCACTGGACTACGTCTACGCTTTAATGAAAGGGCAACATCTAACCTCTGCATCAGTCTCCGTCTCTGCCATGAATTCAACATCTCAATCCCAGCTTCCGCAGCTTTCACTCCCCAAACATCGTTATTAAAGGGAAATTCCACCTCTTTTAGCAGCGCCAACCATGTGCAGCTACTTCCTGTCTGCCCTTCTATACGGCCGACTCACCTGCAAGATCAATACGCCGGGTTCAAAGCTGCCGGCTTCACAGAGAACACACTCTTATTAATTTATAGAAACTTCTAGAAACTTTGTCTGAAGGGAAAAACCTGCAACTCTGTGTGGTGGAGAGACAGGGGGAATTATTAATATACCTGGAGAGAGGAAGAGAGATGGAGAGAAGGAGAGATGGAGAGAAAGAGGGAGAGACGAAGAGTCCAACCAACCGTCTTCTAACACCTCATATGAATATTTAAATAAGTTACTGTTTGATGTGGATTGATCATACAAAAAGTGTGTGTTGTGTGTATAGGAGGGACTGAGGAGACAGATGGATAAGATGGTCAAAAGGCTCATTATCAAGAACATGTGTGTGTGAGTGTGTGTGCACGTGTGTGTGTGTGTTTAACTCATTAAGGCAGTCTATTTGAGTTTTCCTTTGTTGTCAGATTTGATGATTTGGGGGGAAATTTCCAGCCTTGGATTCAAAGCATTCCTGCTCCGTGCTCCAGCCTGCGGCATCGGGAATGAAACGCTCGGCATTTATATTTAATGATATCAATTTATCAACAGGAACAATCTCAGGATGTTGGCTCAGATTTGATTCCATGTTCCTCTGTTTTACCTGAGGGACACACACTTTTCTCATCGTTGAGCCATTACCACACGCTCTCTCTCTCTCTCTCTCTCTCTCTCTCTCTCTCTCTCNACACACACACACACACACACACACACACACACACACATATCTGTGTGCTGATAATAACCAGCAACTTCCTGACAGTGCAGTTCAATCTGTTCCTCAGTTCCTCTCTGCAGCAACATCTAGAACGTGGCGCTGAGAGATGGTGAGACTTCAGGAGGATTTTTCATGAGCTGCATTTTATAAAAACCATCGTTTGCAAGGAGGTTTAATATTCTCTATTCACTGACAAAAAGACGGCTGGGATTCAACATGAAACATGAAGGCATGAAAAACCTACATGTAATATCATGGAATAAAGCGGACAGGAAACTCAATTGCATCATAGAGTCGGTCAGTACGTGCATATTAGAACCTCCATTCTATTATGATTAAGGCAATAAATTTGCTTTTTTGAAATTTCATGTAAAAAACAATAATCAGATCGAAACAATCAAAAATATAACATAAATATTTACATAAATATTTACTTGTGCGTCATAAGCAATCTCTGCATGCATTTCCTTATCTGATGCGATCTCCCTCATTCACACGTTGATCGTGCGGTAGACGGAAAACTGGATGCTCCATTCTTTTCAATAAGAGGATGATGGAAAACTCTGCCACCGCTGGCGATGAGAGCACCATGTGGCCAGACAGAATGTGCTGTCAAATTTTTCAACTTTTTCCGCTTACTGCAGTGGCAAAGACAAACCGGATGTTGATATTCTTGGGTCAAACGTGGACAGCTGAGTTGTCTTAAGTCTGAAATATCTTCTGAATCTCTCTTCATCCATCATCATTTCTTTAATTAGCCCATGGAATTCTCCCAGCAATTTGCAAAAAGGGATGAACCCACATGTCTGCTGTCTGTCTTTTCTGTTGGTTCTTTAAATGAGCGTATAAAAAGGCCAGAGCCAGAGCTTTCCTATTTTTATAAAACACTGCGCAAAATTATAAAATGCTATTGCATCCGCCAATTGCCATGGCAACAGTTTTGCGTCTACCATTGTTTGCTGTCTGGTGCTGTGTTCCGCTGCCGTTCGCAGTAGGGCGGTTTTTCTACCGTCAACATATGAATGCACCATTATACGTCAATTAACCAGCAAGCATTATATTCTGGAAATGAAGGAATACATGGCTTACTCGCATTTTAGTCTTAATCATAGCACAGACAAAAATCACAGTATAGTGTGAGTATAAACTTAATTATTTAAATGGGATTTCTACAGGTTGAGTAAATTCATCAACCTGTTTCCCTTTGCGAAGCTCTTTACATAATCTCAAAAATTCAGTGTGTCAATCAGCACATTTAGAAGCATGCGAAAACTTCCATTATACTCAGATTAAGGCGATTCTTTTTCAAGCGTCATGTAAACGCCATAATTAGATCAGAGTAACAGGTTATGTGATTGTTAAATAGATTTATTTGGCCATGGAAACATAATCACAGTAAGCCTGCATTTTCTCACACTTAGTGGTGAACCAGGGTCAGACTGGCTGTCAGGAGAGGCGGGACTTTTCCTGGTGGGCCGCAGCCATCGGTGGNGAACCAGGGTCAGACTGGCTGTCAGGAGAGGCGGGACTTTTCCTGGTGGGCCGCAGCCATCGGTGGGCCGGCCGGTGACCTTTGCACTGCACAATATAATATGAATTAAAATTAACTGAAACTAAGCAAACATAATTTTTTTCTTTCATAATTTTTCTTGGCGCTTAGAAAAAAAATGGATTGCAAAAAGAGAAAGAGAATGGGTTTGGACAAACAGCGGACAATTATGGACTTATTCGCCACCGGCATCATCAGCATTTTCACCTGGCCATTCACCTTAAATTCACGTAAAAATTAGGATCCCAGTCTGACCCTGTGGTGAACCCTCCACATATTCCCATTACACAATGCATGGTGGACATTCGCCGGAAGGCAGAATCATATCAATCCATGCATGTATATATGTTTTGCTCGCACTGTTGCCTTAATTTCAGTGCAGACAATAATCTTAATCTGAGTAAACATACTGATTGACTTGAACTGTGGTTCTCAGTTTGGGTTCTCGTGTTCAACATGTTGATCAACTTGCTGCTCAAAGCACCAGAATTCAGAAGTGCTGACCTAAAATGAGTCACTACAGCAGACAGTTAAATGTCGTAGAATAATAAGTACAATATGCCACTCTAAAATGTAGTGAAGCAAAAGGAAAATACAAATACTTAAACATACTGTCCTTCAGGTGTAATTTTTCACCCCCTGGATAAAATGTTACAGTAGGTTTAGCTTAGATTTCTGTGATTACCTGCTTTAAATGAACACTTCTGTTGTAAGAACAAAGTAAAACATATAAAACAAAGGTCTGATGGATTTTATGGTGAGTTGAAGCTTTGGTATCTGAAAATGAAAACTTTAGCTTAAAGAATGAAGAAGCAGATAAGTTAAGGTTTACACTGATTTCAGAAAGTATTTCCTAAATACTGATGTATCCAAAGTCAGACTGGTTGATCGGCTTTATGATGCGATATGAACCTTTATATGTGATATGAACCTTTATGATGTGATATGAACCTTTATGATGCGATATGAATCTTTATGATGCGATATGAACCTGGATCCAGCTGCTGTATTAATCAGTCAGTATCTGAGTGTGAAGGCCTCCTCTTTTCTCCACCTCCTCCTCCTCCCCCCCGCTGCTTTAAAGTGTTGGTCTGTGTTGGTTGAAGACTTCTAGAAGTTGTGCGTGAATGTGTGTGCATGTGTGTGTGTGTTGCATTTAAAAGCTTTTCCATCCTCCAGACTACTGAACTCAGACAAACTCAAAGTAACAAGGTTCAAGAGTGCACGCTTCAGCAGGAGAGGCTGGAAGTGTGTGTGTGTGTGCATGAGAGGGAGACGCGGAAGAGGTAGATATTGCACGGCACTGTATGTGTGTGTGTGTGTGTGTGTGTGTGTGTGTGTGTATGTGTGTGTAAAGACAGAAAGTCCAGTGTGCAGACCGCTCTAGTGAACTCTGGGGAAGCAGAGAGAATCCTAAGTCAGTCTGCAGAGAGTGAGGGCTTTCCCTTTCAACTAGAGCTCCCATGGTCCCTGCAGAAAAACTACTAGGACCTGCATGCACGCACACACATGCACACACACGCACGCACACACACACACACACAGAGAGAGAGAGAGAGAGAGAGAGAGAGAGAGAGAGAGAGAGAGAGAGAAACAGACATGTACATGGATCGATGCAAAGATAAGCAAAAACCCACATAGTGAAACGCAAAGAGGAGAGTGCACACACATGCACACACACATACACATACACAGGTGCAGAGGTGGACAACATGTTTGCGCGCACACACACACACACACACACACACTCACTCATATCCATGCACACATAAACACTGACAAAAGTGTATATTACAACACATTGTTACACACTCTGACGTGCACACACACACACACACACACACACACACACANCACATTGTTACACACTCTGACGTGCACACACACACACACACACACACACACACACATGCTCTCCCTCTTTTTGTGTCTCTCAGTAGTTCCTCAGTGTTTCATCTGACAGCTTATTCCCAGTGTGGCTCCACTCTGTATTCACCCCAGATCCCCTCAGCACAGACACCCTGTGAACACACACTCCCAGGTGGGAGGAGAGAAGGTGACCTCGGTCCACACACACACACACACACGAACACACCCATACATACGGGCACGATCACTTCTCTGCTATGCAACCTGACTAAAACAAATTCACCAATTTTCCATCACAAAATTCCTCTCTGCTTTCACTGCAGGGAAAAATGTGATTTTTTGTTTTTATTTTATCATTTGGCATAATAAAATGTCATACGTGATACGGGCTGTCTGCAACGTGCTCTGCAAATATGCAGGTGACACGCCAACTTTTCTGGTTTTGTTATGTAAAAGTTTCCTGACTTTGTAAGTGTGCTGTGAGGAGTATGAAGGGCTGACATTGCATGTGTGTGAAGCAGGAAAGTGCAGCAACACAGTGTGATCGACATTAAATTAGATCCGGCACTGAGCTGGTTAACCTGAAGGTAACGCTGCATAAACCCGATGATTTCCTCATCTTCCCATTTTGGCCCTTATAACACATACATTTATTTAAGTTGTATTTACAACTTATACATAATTCATGTCTTTTTTTAATTTATGGCTGTGGAAAGGTTGAAATGTTTTTTTTTTTTTAACTTATACACAAATATATGCATTAAAGGGCCATACAGGTGTTTTTGCATGTTTGAATAAAACCCATATACACGCTGTGTAACTGCCAACCAATTTCCAAAACATAGTTACATAACATACAAAAAAAAAACCAAAAAACATATTTTAGTTTTTGTACCAAATCCCCTAAGCTTTCAAAATCAAATGTTCAGCTAATTTAAAATTCAACGTTTCACCGCACACTTACACACAACTGCAGAAGGCATCCTGGTAAAAGCTGTCTTCTCCTGGGACTATATTCCTGGTGGAGACATATATTTTCTTTCTTGTAGTTCTGTATTGGAACAATTAAATTTAAGGACCATGCTGACCATCATGCATGTTTGAGCCTAATATATTCAATTTTCGTACACGTAACATTACTGAAAATTATTTCCCAAAGCACAATACTGGAAAGGTGAATTAAAAAAATAAAAAGTCCAGACCACCACTGATTTCAGTTCATTCTGTTATGCTATTAAAATCAACTTGTTGATACCTGAAATGTTCTTGGGATAGGTAATCGTGAAGAAGATGTGTATTCAGCGTTTTTTTTTTGTTGTTTTTTTTTTACAAGTTATGCAATTTTAGTGTTTAAGCTCAATAAAAAGCGTGGAGTGAATGTATGTCTCCACCGGGGAATACAGTCCCAAAAGAAGACCTGCATTTATCGAAAAATTTAAATGATCATAACTTCATAAGGCTGTGTAACCTTTAGCAGGAGAAACATTGATTTTTAAGGTGGGTGTACCGCTTGAATATTTGATTTTGAAACATTAATTTTGCAAAATATCAGGAAAGCTGAAATACAGTTTTATCCTTTGGAGAAATGATTGTCAGTAACATAACATATGAAAATTTAATACATTGGGCTCAAACATGCAAAATGGCCAGTATGCTTCACTATAGAAGGCACAAAATAAACAGAATTGCTTATTTTTCCACCTTCAAAAATCTGATGTGAATACTCAGAAATCATGAAATCAACTTTCACAGCATCAAATTACAGGAAGTGTTCCACTATCAAGAAGAGGGAAAAAGCAGAATAGACTAGTGGGGTTACTTTTGGTTTTGTCCCTGCAGAACCAAGCCAAACTCCTGCAGAAAACAGTGTCCTAAAGCTTCCAGAGATGCTGAGCAGAAACAGTCTCATCCTATGTGGTTCTAACCATCCTTGGCTGTGGGCCAAGCTGAAAACATTATCGCCTTTCTTTTCTTTTTTTTTTTTTTTTAANTTTTTTTTTTTTTTTTAAGTGGGATCAAAAGTTAGTCCCTGAGACAATGAGACCCACGTCTGATGGTTAAAGTAAGGAGAGCAAAAACTGACCTGTGCTCTAAGTTTCTTCACCTTATCTCCATCTCCAACTTTTGAAAAATTGGTCAAAATGAGTTGATTCTTAGAGGCATGGTGCATGATTTTAGTGGGTGGGTCATAGATTATCTGCATCATGAGTGGGATACAATGTTTGCTGTGTTGAGTTTTTGAAGACTTTTCATTTTTGATGTTAAATGAGTCTGGGATGCAGATGAAGGTGTGTTAGCAAAAGCTCTGAAACAGCCTTGAGTACTTTGTGCGGCACTTAAACTCTCCAGTGAATCTCTCTGCAGGTTTTAAAGACACTCCTCAGCTTTCATATCAGAGGTGAACTGCAATGACTGGCTGGTATGTGTGTGTGTGTGTGTTTGTGTTGGATGGGTGTAAACCGATAGATATTGGAAATCGATGCAGGAGTAAGAGATGTGGCTGCATTGACACAAAACAACAGATCTGAATCCCAATCAAATGAGAAATTTGGTAAAAAAAAAAAAAAAAANAAAAAAAAAAAAAAAAAAATCAATATGGCTGTCAAAAAACAATCCTGCAAATTCAAGTAACCCCTCTCAGCTTCACTGCCTTGGTCAAGTGTGTGTGTGTGTCTGTTCCTTCTTTCTCCTCCAATCACTCCTTCAAAAACTCGTCCCATACTCAGAGGTAAATATCAGACTTTTCGGTGTATAACGGTTTTTGAAATTCTGACAGAAGTACTGCAGAGTCCAAAATGTGAAACGTTATCATAAAATATAGCCGGTTTTACTAATTTAAGAAGACATCGTGAGCTCTGACAGCTACATTAGCTTGCAGAAGTCAACCCCGCTAGCATTAGCAGGCAGAAACTCCTCGTGGTGAAACGCTGAAACAAAACTAATGTTTGAACAGAGGTAAAACAGGGCAACTTGTCATTTCAGTGACAAAAAGTTGCCCTGATAATATTGTTGATAGTTTACAGAGGTTTCCTTAAAATCATTCCAGAAAAATCATTCTGCTATCAAAATAAAGTTAAAGGTGAGTCCACTAATTTTCCACATCAAATCCACTTGAATGGTCTTTGGGAGCAATATTTAATGTGTGAAAACAACGACATGAAGGTGAAGGTTTTGTGGTGGAAGAGCGTGCAAAGTCAGGGAACGTGACCTCAGTGACATCACAAGGCTGACTTCCTGTTGGTGCTCCAGACGAAAGCATCTCCTACCTAGACCTTTTTAATCTATTCAACACATCCGAAAATGCAGGAGTACGTTTAGTTTTCAAACTTTAGCTTGACTATCAGTTACATCAGAGGTAATAAAACCATCAAAATAAGTGAGCTGAACAGTTCACATTACAAAAAAAAAAAAAACCCAAATCCAACTGAGGAAACCCACTATCTCATTCTTCTTCTCTCTCTCTTATTTCCTTGGGTTTCCCCCGGGGCACTTTAGGAAGAAACCCTACGTCAGGCAAACCTCCTGCATGCCTTAAGAAAGGGTGATGTTCACAACCTGTGTGTGTCTACACGTATGCACATACTCTACATAGACACACTCACAGTAAACATACACATGCATACTGTGTGCGTGTGCGTGTGTTTGTATGCATGTTTGAAAGAGTGTGTGTGTGTGTGTGTGTGAGAGCTGTGGCTAGCCCTAAACCATCAGCCTGGCGGCACTACAGTAATAACCACAGGACTCTCTCACTACCACAGGCAGTATGTGTGTGTCTGGGTGTGTTTATGCACAGATCTTTGTGTGTGTGAGAGAGCGAGAGAGAGACAGAGAGAAAGAGAGAGAGAGGGAGGGAGAGAGAGAGAGATTGTGTGTGATACTGTATGTGTTTATGCCTGTAGCCCTCATTCCAGTACTTTGTATAATTCCTACTAGTACATGTCCAGAAAAACATGCACACTCCTGTACTTGCACACGCTTGTACTGCATGTGTATGTGCAACATGCATCCAGAGTCCTGTAGTCCAATCACGGCTCAGTTCTTTGGCCCTGCAACTGTCAATCCAGCTTCAGCAGCGACTGCTGGAGAGGTTCAAAGCCACCGGACAAGGTCACTGCTGATGGATGGATGGATGGATGGACCGGACAAGGTCACTGCTGATGGATGGATGGATGGATGGATGGATGGATGGATGGATGGATGGATGCAGTATATACACAAGACTCTCATGCTTTCTCCATCTGCACATGCACAATTAATGTACCACCAAATGTATGCAAGGAACATGAATGATATATCTCTGAAAAAGAGTGATGGTAAATCGAGCTCTCTTTCTCTCTCTCTCTCTCTCTCTCTCTCGCTCTCTCTCTCTCTTCACCCACTCACTCTCCGGTTGCTGCAGGGTTGATTGGAGGTTTTGTCACGCCTGCTTTGACAGGCTGGGCAGAGCTCAGGTCCCAACGGTTTGGCAATTATCCTCTAACCCAGCAGCCTACTGCACAAACACTCACACACACGCATACACACACACACACGGCCTGAATGTCAATACGTCAGAGATGAGGAGACAGGCTGTCTGTGTTTTCCATCTCCTTCCCTTTCGCCCTCTCTACGTCTCTCTCTCTCTCTCTCTCTCTCTCTCTCTCTCTCTCTC
>VXCM01001017.1:0-244954 GCA_014773175.1 Lucifuga dentata | reverse complement strand
CGTGCTGGGACAGAGGAAGTGACCGGGGTAGCAGCGGCAGGGGCCCCGCTGCTCTCCTCAGGTCGATCTCCGTCGGTTTGGGACTCTGTGGTGCGGTAATTTTGAACGCTCAGAACAACGAAAAGGAGAATAACGGAGCCTGTGTATCCAGACAGTTTATTGAACGCTTCCTGCCGTCAGCCCAGTGTGCTTCTCCACACAAACCGGACAGCCCTCGATTTAAATACAACTTTATTGCAGATGTGGTGGAAAAATCCACTCCAGCTGTGGTTTACATTGAAATAGTACGCGCGTGAGTAAATAAACTACATAATTATCAGAAATGCTGTATATCTGTTTAGGTTTCTGTTGAACAGATAAGCTGTCAGAATGAGTTATTAGCCTAAGATCCACCCTTTGAATAAGAATTCAAGCTCAAAACGTTGTTTTAATTATTCTTTTGAAGGGAATTAACCCAAATGATGAATTTTGCCCTCAACTGCTGATGTTACACAGCCTCCCGTTTTCTGGAAGGGACATCGCAGTGTCCAATGGCTCTGGTTTCATTATCAGCAGTGATGGTCTCATCGTTACTAATGCGCATGTTGTGGCCAATGAGAGAGATGTCCGTGTGAAGCTGACCAATGGGGAGACGTACAAAGCTACCGTGCAAGATGTTGATCCAGTAGCAGACATTGCCACCATCAAAATTACTGCAAAGGTGAACAACAGTTTTACTTCTAATACTTACTTGTAACCATTTGAATACAGGGCTCTGACTTAAATTGTAGTATTACTCTTTTTCATCCAAGGATTTGAGTAATTCCGCCACTGTTTAATAGGGAAATTTGGGAATTGTAAGTGTAAATCTATGACTACATACTGTTGATATGACTTCTGTTCTTCCTCTTCCTGACATGTAGCATCCTCTGCCCACGCTCACCCTTGGTCGGTCGTCTGAAGTTCGACAGGGCGAGTTTGTGGTCGCCATGGGAAGCCCATTTTCTTTACGGAACACAATTACATCGGGAATCATCAGCTCGGCACAGAGAGGCAGCAAGGAGCTCGGCCTATCAAACTCCAACATGGACTACATCCAGACCGATGCAGCCATTGATGTATTTTTCATTTAATGCTATGTTATATACATATACATCTGCTTTGTGATTATTCAAATGTGTTTTATTATGGTCTCAAATGACCTTTTATGGACAGAAAATATGTCTAAGAAGAGAAATGTACAATGGCTCAGGCAAAGATCATCCTGTGGAGAGGATTCAGTCACTCTAAAATGTGTCATATTTTATGCAACTTTACTTCATATGTGATTGATTTGTTTTGCAGTTTGGGAATTCTGGAGGTCCCCTGATTAATTTGGTGAGTCAATGTTTCCTTGCAGTCATCACATTTAAAAGCTACTGAACCTGTTCTGACTGCTGTCATGCAGCATTTAGGTGTTATAGGGAATTTCCAAAGTGTTTTAATACATGTAAAAATGTTGATGTCACATGAAAAAGCTTGAAGTTTTTATTGCAAATTGATTCTTTTGCCTTTTGTGACTTTATGATCAATATCCATTTTTCAATGTCCCAATCAAAATGAGATTGTGGAATAATGTGAAGTTTTAACAAGAAAGTATTGGTGCATATCCTTGAAGACCATACAGTACTGTACTAGAAATTAAGTACAACTTGTCTCTTCTCCTATCAGGATGGTGAAGTAATCGGCATAAACACCATGAAGGTCACTGCAGGGATTTCTTTTGCCATCCCGTCTGACTCCTTAAGACTCTTCCTTGATCAAGCAGCAAGAAGGAAAAGTAAGAATGACAAACACACAAGGACTTTGATAAGTGCCACGAAAATGTGTATCCAGTAAAGCACTGCCATGTTAAGACAATTCTCGTTTTAAAGAAAATAGGAATAAAAATCAAGCTTCGACACTCCACTGAAAATGTGAGAAATTGCAACTTGTAAAGGTTGAGATTATTTGGTGGCATGATGGTTCAGAATGACAAAGTGCACTTGAAATACTGTTTTATTCATTTTCTCCAAGGTTCCTGGTCTGGTGGTTCAGAGAATAAGCGGCGGTACATTGGTGTAATGATGCTGACGCTGACACCGAGGTAAATGCGTAATAAAATTCGGTAAGTCCTGTGCTGAAGCTCTGTGGTGTTTCACTGTATTTTAGATGGACATTTTTGTTTTTTCCTTTTGCTGCAGCATCATTGCTGAGCTGAAATTGAGAGATCCAACGTTCCCAGATGTGACTCACGGCATCCTGATCCACAGAGTCATTACGGGCTCTCCGGCCCACAAGTAAGCACATTTAAGGATACATGCTTGGAAGCAAGAAACAAGTCCAGCACTGATGGATGTACAGGCAGACAGGAGGTGTTGTTAGTTTTACAGATTATAGATGTTCTATGAAACAAAAGCGGAATGAAAGTGAGCTTGTCATTTCTGTAATGGTTTGTGCAGATAATCAATTTTTTATTAACTCCCCAAGGAAGTCTTTTTTTCCCCCTAAGGAAATCTGTTGGATTACTCCAAATGTTTTGAGCTGATTTTGATGAAACTTGGTAGAAGGGTGAGGCGGGGGCCTACAGAAGAACCCGTTACATTTTGGTGTGCGTCCAGGAATTTAAAAAATGAGTTCTTAACTTATGAGATAAGGTGTTTTTTGATATTTTTGTCAATTTTTTCACAATACACTTATTTCATTTAAAGAAAATCAGGCGTATTTATTCTGTGATGGACTATAGATATAATTCTGTCCCAATCCCAAATCCCAATCTAGGTACATTTTAAAAACTTGATTCCTAAAATAAATAAAGCAATTAAGCCCTGTTATTATTATTATTAGTGGTGTTTCTTTCTCTTTTGGCTAGTATATTATTAGACAAATTTTGTCTAGGTTTATTCAGCCCTGGCAGACGTATGCACTGAGTGCCCTTCAAGTTGGCTCTTGCATGTGATCAGCATTTCAGGAAGGACTGTGGGATCTCAGGAAATGGTTGTGTGAAATTTGAATGGTCTTATGGGTGGACGGTAAAGCGTTCTGCGTTTAACAATCTTTGTTTCTTAGTGTTGAGGTGGTTGATTTCACGGCATTAGGCATGTTTTTTTTTTTCTTTTTTATCTGCAAATTGTGCCAGAAGCTTCTTCCATTGCAGATGTTTTCTGTGTTGCTTCTCCTGTACGAACTGAAGTTAGTTCTCAGTACTTCGATCCTCATTTCAGAGCTGGGATGCTCCCAGGAGACATTATGGTGGAGATCAACGGCAGGAAGGTGAACACCGCAGAGGAGATCTACCAGGCCGTGCGCAACAGCAACAGCATCTCCATCATGGTACAGAGGGGACGTGAATTACTTCGACTGCAGATGACCCCAGAGTACACACAGTGACAATCCCTGTCTAATACACGGGCAGTCACAACTTCATGTAGGAAACTGAAACCTGATGGTGACTGGCACTGGGTTACAAAAAAGGTATCTGTGAATAAACTCTGAAGTTGAAACTTTCATTTATGATTTTGTTGTAAAAACACTATGTTCCAGTATTTGACTGTCACATTAATGTTTTGTTTTTTTTTTCCATATTGCATACAAGCTTGAATCATGATGCTGCCGTTGTCTGAAGACATACATGGAAAAGTGCTCATTTTTATTCTCTTAAAAAAACACTTTAGTACAATACACCAAACTAAATTTTCTACATTTAAAAAAGAAAACATTTATGGCAATCCTTTTCTATTCCTCTTGCAGAAAAACTCAGCGTGATGTCATGATTTGTATTTTTAGACTAAAATGCAGGGTTTGCAAACTAAGTTAATAAAATGTTAAACAATACATTTTAATGAAGCCATTTAATGTTAGACAGCAACAAGAAGCATGAGACCAGTATACTGACCATTAACTGAGCAAACAACAACAAATGCTACTATGATGATGACTGCACAAGTAAAATATGAATTTCAACAGGCTGCTCTGAATAAGCTGCACACGATAAAAATCTAAACATAAATTCACTTCATGTTTGAACAAAATGCCAATTTTCAACATTTAGAAACAAAAAGCTGAACCAGTTGCTCTCAAATTTCAGTCTGAGAGCAAGAATCAAATCTGTGAAGCCGTACTACAAAAATGAAAAGTTCCCTGGTCTATGTACAGTAACACACACTTACAGTAATGTGATAAAGTGACATGTACTGGACTGCTACACAATTCAATGCATTTACCTCAGATTGACAGCTATTAAACAGATAATATTCAAACCACTTTAGGTTTAAACAATAAGTTCATAATTCTGGACTAAGCACACTTCCTACTACTACTACATACAAGTATGAGAGGAAAAATAAAATTGTTCAAATTCCATTAAAACTACTTTAAAAAGGCTTAATATATATTGCTGGTAATATTTTTCTTTTTAAGAAAATATAAATTGTGCGACTTAAGCTTACAATACACTGCTGGCAGTAGCTCTGTGGTGACCTGCTGGAAAAAGGTCAACGGTTAGAGGCGCTGTGTGCTGAGAGAGACTCCCCAGAGGAGAGAGAGAGAGAGAGGAAATAAAACGACTGGCATCTCCTAATGCCTGAATCCCTTTGCACCAAAACCCAAGACTCTGCTATGGAATGCTGCAGATATCGCATGATGTGCACAAACGGCAGCCAAACTAAGGTCAAACTGATACGGATACATAAATAAGGGGTGGGTGGGGAGGACTTGGAGAGGGATCGAGAATCTGAGGGACAAATTGTAGTGTCCAATCTAGTCCAGCAGTGAGCAGGCCAAGCATCGACTCAGTTAACGTGGTCCAGAGCACGCAGCAGCTCCTCCCCCTGCAGCAGGTACTGCCGACCCTGCAGGGGGGCGTTGACCTCGCAATCATAACGGGTGAGCTGTGGCAAGGTGAAGAGGGAGCTGCTGCTCTCTGACGTGCTGCCCAGCAGATGACTCGCCATATCTAAAAGAGAACAAGTAACATCAAAGCCATGCTTCTTCAGACTTTAGAAACAGCTGACGTGTAAAGCTGATGCTGAGTGAACTTGCCTGTGGACAGCAGCAGTACAGTCCTGTGGGAGACCGCCTCAGGTGCTGCTGACTCAGAGACCTTTAGCTTTTTCTCCTGCTCCTGTTGTTCCTGGAGCAACGTTCCCTGGGGAAAAACACCAAATACAGTGGCTCAAACCCTTCATCTTTAAATGCAAAGCCTGATGCGTCAACCGTGCGTGGATGCTTAGGACTTACCTTTCCAACAATTTCCTTTATGTCACCCAGTTTTCTTTTGCGCTGGGCGTTCAGGGCTGCCAGGGTCCTCAGTGACACCTCTGTGTCCAACTGTGAGATCCTGCAGTGCGGTGACAATGATACTTAGCTACTCTCAATGTGATCTGCCCTAGAAAAAATAGTAGTTTGATGGTACAGACTTTACCTTTTTGCAATCATGGCAGGATTAGGGGTGTTTACTGGCTCGGGGGGTGCTGGGCCCGGGGAAGCTGTGCGACTGTCTGGTGCACTGAGTGGGGAGCCGGGTAAGCTGTGCACCTCTTGTGTGTAGTGGACAGGAGAACTCTCGAGAGACTTGACTGGTCCACATGTTAGAGGCTCCTCTGGTGTCAGACTGCGCAGCTGGAAGTCATCATCCATGGAGATGTATGGAGCCAACATCTCCAGATCCAAGTCTTCCATTGCCTTTAGGGGAGGAGACGAAGCTCCGGTTACTCTGACATCGGGAATCGTCACCACATCAGATCAAGAACAATTCAGTAACAGTCTATCTCATACATACGTGACATACCTGTGTGGTGAATGGTGTCTTAGGCTGTGTATCAATGGCAAACAGCTTCTCTACCAGGTCTAGTTTGAAATCTGAGCTCATTTCTGAGTCGATGGGGAAACAGAAGTCTAGCGGACTGTCAGCCTGAAGCAAAGAGATGCAGGTCCAACAGTCATTACTTTCTCACAATTAATGGCGAGTGGACAATAAGTTTTTTCTTTTATCTGGCATTTGGCATGTGATTTACGTGGCCTCTGGGTGGCAATAGTTCGTACCTCTGTGGAGCTGTGGCTGGTGGGTGAAGTGGGGGGAGCTGGAGCGTAACTCTCAGCTTTTGTGTCCCCAGAAGTGCTGGAGTTGATGCTGAGAGGCTTGCTGGGCGGAAGAGGAGCAAGAAGCAGAGCCAGCTTATCGCTGGTGGACGGCAGCATTACATCATTGTAGAGGGGGACATCCTTCAGCAGCTGGATCTCAGAATCTGCAGCAGAGGACAGAGAGACCGCCGTGGATATAAACACCAATTTAAAGTCGCAATGCGCTACGTAGAATGTTCAAACTGAGTAACGATGAGGAAAGTAAAGTTTGAGTGTGTGTATGTGAGGCCACATACCAGGACAGCTGAAGTCTAAAGAGACGATGGTGTCTCCAGCAGCCGGGGCCAGCAGCGTGAGAGCCTCAGGCTCTTCCTTCAGCTGGTCATACAGACTGACCAGCGGTTTGGTCTCTTCTGCCTGAGTGAACAGCTTGATCACGTCCGGCTCCGGGCCTTTCTCCTCCTCCAGCGGGGTTGGGGATGTGTCTTTCTTGCAGCTCTCCACTACCTGCTCTTCCTCCCGCTGCTCTTCTTTCACTGGCTTCACATCTGCCGTCTGCTCCAGAGACATGATCAGTTTCTCCTCCTGGATGCCACTGCAGCAGAGGACAGAGATGTCATGTGGTTTTGTTAGCCATCTTACTCCATTTGAGACACACAAAGGAAGCTTACATGAATATATTACCATCTCTTCTGAAAATACTGTACAGAAGTAGTCCAAGTACCTGAGCACAAAGTTGACACAGACGACACACTGTGGCTGAGAGTTCTTGTTGTTGTAGATAACAGTGGCCTGAGTTTCCAACCACACAAAGCCTCCTCTCTTAGCCAACATCCGGTACTGGCCTGTGCTAACCTGCCCCTTTGCAAATACTAAGTACAACAGGAAAAAAAAAAAAAAAANCAGGAAAAAAAAAAAAAAAAGTATTTTAGCTAAAGTTTTGGCAAAAATAATACACCTGGATCTTATTCTAAATCATAGTCTACATAGGAATCACACATTGATTTTCAATCAAAGATCCCTGTGTCTTTGGTGTTGTTGCTTACAGTTGTGGTGAGTCTTGGTAAGGTGGTCAGAGTCCAGGGCATGGTAATATTCATACACAGAACGATTCAACAGGTCCTCAGGATCATAACCCATGAGCTCTGTGATCCTGGAGAAGAAACATAAAAGAATTAATTCTTTGACAAGGTAAAAAAAAAAAAAAAAAAAAAAAGACAAGGTAAATTAATTCAGAGATCAAGCTTCTGTAGTATCTATGCTTAACACTAGGTGGCAACACTAGGTGGCTCTGCAACACTATGCTGGTGAACGCTTTGTTTTTTCCATCAGTGGAAAAGTACTACACATACACAGCCTGAAGAAGGTGGACTGACTTAATCCACAACTTATTAAATGTAGAATATTTGCTCAGATAGTCAGACTCACCTCTCATCACAATATGTGAACTTCATGTCCATCGTGTGGCGGCTGAGGAAGGTCTTTGTGTCCAAAGGGACCTCGATATTGGAGGGGTGTGGGATGGGGTCACAGATCAGGACCAGGTAGGGAACAGGTGGCTCCTTGTGCCCACTGGGAGTCTGATCAGTGGGGCTTTCATATACACGCACGTGGCCTGAACAGTGGAGCACCTAGAGATGGACACACACTCACTATGGCTTACAGCTTCCAGGCATGGCGAACAGTTTTCACCACTACAGAATACAGATCATTATCAGGAGGTGTGACTTATACTGATAAATCATTTCATAACTCGACATGTTTTTGGGGCATTCTGAGCTTTGGTTGCAGAATTCTGACAACTGCTGCAGTAAATGCATAATCATGTAGGAATGATACATTACGAGGCGTGATCATAAGCAGTGATCTGTTTTCCCTCTGCCGTATTGAATTACAAATGCGTTTATACGCAGTCTACATCCTGTTGCCTACTGAGCCTAACCTAATTAGATGCAGGCTTAACTGCCCCCGAACACGCTCCATGCATCACCATTGCACGTTTTCATTACAAATGTAAAGTAACTACCATCATGTCAACTCCATACAACTCAGACAAAGCAGTAACAAACACCCAGCCAGCAGCAGAGGAAATAAGTGGTTGTCTGGTGGTGGTGTTAATAGCAGTTGTAATGTAGAAAAATAAAGGTTGCACACTCACACACACTCAATTATTCAACAATGGCATACCTTCCATGTAGCTGACTTGACGTTGACGGTTCGGCCTCTGCTTGTAAGTGTGCATTTCATTCGAAGGAAAAAGCTGCGCTCTGTGGTTGGTTCCTTGGCCTTCTTGGATCCTGAATCACATGAACCATAAAGAGAGTAACAGATGGGAAAAAAATGGAAATTAGTGTCGTCCATTGCGCTCATTTTTCTTTCAGTGTTTTACAATAAAGGTCTGACTGTTAAAGAGTCCAAAGTTGCATCTAAAATCCAACAGCCAACATTTGCATGCATAGAGAATATTATACAGAGAAGCTTTTGCAGTGGGTTGAGGTGAGTTTGTGATAAAGGAAGTGATGTTGCCAGCCGTTACGTCGTATCCGCTTCTAATGAAGCATCACCAGAAAAACCTAATTATTTCTCAAACTATTTATTAATGGTTGATTAAAAATACTTTGAAGCACATTTTTGAGGGAAGGAGCAGTGTGGAAGTGTGAGCGGTAAAATTTAGCTGAGAACAGGCAAATGTTTTAAAGACCGGAGTTAGATAATTAAGGAAGTATTCAGCGGAGCTGGTGGAGAGTAAACACGAGTATTTGTGCACTGACACAAAAACGAGGCTAAATGTTGCATTGTGAAATCAAAACAGGAACTGTGCCAGTAGTGAACTGTACTGTTCCAGCAACGCAGACCGAAAGGTCATTGCAGTCCAAACAGCGCGAACCACTCTGACCCCAGGATGAAACGGGAAATCGATAACTTGTTCTGACAGCCTCCATGTCTGATGTGAATCAGAGTGAATCCAACCCCTGTTTTGTTTTTATTTATTTATTTGCACTGGCATCCCTGACAGAACGTGGGAGTCTGTCTCTCTCTCCATTAGGCTGGTTTTACATGATAATCATTGAGCGTTGCTGCTGAGCTCAGCATCCAGTGCTCTGCTTTTACATGAGTGGAGTCTGAGCAGCACTGCTCAACCAAGTGCTGACAGGAAGCTTTCATTGCTAATGACATGTTAACAGTTACTATGGGCGATCTTTGTGGATTCATGGTCCAAATCGGATTTCTGGGTCAAATCAGGCGACGTGGACATCGCAACAAAGGCGGCTCTGGCTCTTCTTCTCATTCGGAGAAGAAAAGCAAAAAAACGGAGAATGTTGAGTCACCATTCTAAACTGCTCTACACACGTTGTGAGCCTCTCCTCCATCACTATAGCGCTTACATGACATACAGCTGTTCTCTGATTGGTTGCGCATTGGAAAGGTCAGTGTCGGAAAGGTCAAAGTTGAATTTGATTGAACTTTGAGCGCCGCGGCGAAACAGAGAATCCGAGCGCCACACGGCGCCAAAGTGGCGTGACGCAATGATAGGAGTCAACGCTCAGCTCAAAATACACAATGGAACGCCCAGCTCAGCGCAACGCTCAACGCTTATCATGTGTGATGGCTCTTAGAGTTTCATTGTCTGCCGCTGTTCCTCACCTGTTCTGTGGACCAGCATCTCCCTCAGTTCCTCTTGGTCACATGGGTGTGTAAAGTCAAACACACTGTGTCCGGTCAGGTCAAACTGCACGGAAAAGAGTAAGAACAGAATCTAAATCCTTTTCTCCCCAGCCAGTTCATACAGGAGCCAAATTCATATCATCAACCACTCAGCCACCTGTGTGTCACATATTACACATTTATTTTAGTGCGTAGAAGAGAAATCACAGCATATTGTGTCCGGTAATGAACGAGCTGTAATTATAGGCTTCTTACATTAATAAAAGATAACAAAACTTTTATTACAAAAAAAAAAAAAATTAACCTTAGTCAAAATGAAAGTCATCCATTTTGGGTTTTGTGACAGTGTAGAACTTTTTTTTTTCAAACATTTAAAACCTCATGTATTTGAAAACTGCTACAGTACTTTACAGAGTGTGTATTTGTTCTGGGGTCTCATTAAACACACCTATGCCCTTCTCTATGTCGTATCTTCTGTATTTTTACTTGACCTTAATTTTTTTTTTACTTCTCCGACTTTACCCATCCACACTTACACTCTGAATATGGGCCGCTTTAGTGTCACCCCCTTGTGAGAAACAGGATAATCGAACCAACCTGTGCCAGCCCGAGGCACTTGTTAACATTCTCCGAGAGATAGATCATATCTCCATCTTCAGACAGCACCATGAGAAAACCCTCCAGAGCCTTCAGGTAGGAGCCATTTAGCTGCACATCCAGCTCCGTTTCCTCCGCTGCCTTTGGCTCTTCTAGTGAAAAAAGCAGAGCGGCGAGGACAGAAAAAGGGAAGCAGAGAATAAAAAATAAGATAGAAGAAACAAGTTGGGGGAAAAAAAACCCAGACACCATAAATCAGAAACAAATCATAAAAACTCTGTCCAAATAACATGACTAGAGGGCACCAACACATATGAACAAACTCCACCCTGCATCTAACTGCAAAAGAATTCTATATCTGCATGTCTGCAAGCAGATTTCTTGGAGCTGACTTTGCGTTCAGCAGTCGATCCCTAATGTTCATCTAACCTCTCCTTTCTTTATTCCAGTGGTTCCATTATTCTCTTTTAATTCTGGTGGCCACCCACAGCAAGCAAAATAAAATCAAACTTTATTACCTGGTCAACTTACTCAAAAAACCCTCTCGCCACCTGCTTCTATGATTACAACATTTGTAATGTTCTATCATTTTATATATATATATATTTTAAAAAAATCTTCTCTTCAATAAAATTATCTTAGGCTAAACTGAACAAATCCCCATATCCCATGTTCCCAAAATCTCCATGGTGGTTTCATGGAACTGAAGTGTGTGTGTGCTGCCACAGTTATACTGACCAGCATCAAGCAGTTTTCTCACTCTCAGGTAGCTGATTGTGAGCCTCATGATAGAGGCTTTGTCCAGACTGGAGCTGACGCTGTGGGGCAAAGGCAGCTGCTGGGCCAACTCGTAGAATACCTCCGACTCCTTTCCACGCCGGCATCGTGCGGCATCCCTCGACTTCTCCTTCCTGCGCTCTGAGCTCACCCTGCGGGAGGCAGATTGGGGAGGGTCAGCCAGGCTTCCTTGCTGTCTGTCAGAGATTGTGTCACGGCTGCTTGATCAGCCTGTCACTAGGGAAAGCTGTGCGCAGTGAGAATTCTCCCATCCATCTCATTCACACACATGGGGAACCCAACAACAGCCTTATTGGTTGCCGACCAAAAAGAATGCAGTCAAGCCCCCCCACCCCCCAGAGTGGTGGGGGATGGGAGAAGGGGCTTGATTGCATGGATTTTCCAGTCTGCTCTCCTGCCAAGCTACAGTGCGACACAAATCACACTGACATTCACGAGCCTGGCTCAAGAGATCTACAGGGTAGCACCAACACATTACAGCACACACACCAACACACCTGTTATTATTACAGCAAAAATACAGTAAACAGTTCTGAAGATCCGGCAGTGTTTCAGAATGATAAAGTGAAATGGATTTGTGATAAAAACTTCTCTCCATTCTGCTTTTCAGCAAAAACACAGGAAAAACACTGACTTAAGCTAAGAACTATCTTACTTTTTTCATTTTATTAGTGACCATGGTCAATTATTCATGAAGAATGGCTTAAACAGACCTGCTAAAACATCCCATCCGTCAACCTGACTGCTGTTATTTACACCATATACACCAGAATCCTTCTAACAATCTCTACCTTGGAACCAATGATGCTTCTAAATGACGCCGGAAAAGAATTACAAGACAATGATAGCAGCTGAAAAGCTCTCATGTTGAAATGGACACTTATCTGTTTTCCATTTACAGCACTGACTCAGGCAATGTTGTTATTTGAAGCCCTCAAACAAGAAAATGGATCAGATAAATAAAATTAGCCGACTGTGGAGATCATATCACCCGATGGGGTTGGGACCATTTTTTAAATATTGTAGTGTATAGTGAGGGTAAGGACTATTTTTGGGTTAAGGACAAAACTTTCCTTCAGTCGGGGAATGGCCCACATAATAAATGACACATTTAGCCCCATCACTGAAACCGACAGTAATGGCAAATCTTCATATACATTCACCCACACATTTACACATTTGTACCAATGACAAATGGGTCACACAGCATGGAGAGACTGAGTGCAGGCTAAATATTTACTCCATCTTCTGTCCCCACGAGACGTACAGGGACAGAGCCAGAATATCTTGGCATCACGAAAGCTGATCACCGTGTTATGCAACCAGTTCGGCGTCCAATCAACACACAGACACACAGACACACACACGTCTGCCTCCAAGTCAGAGCGCTGCCTCCCACTGTATCACGAGACTCACCACCATGTCCTGCTGCTAATTGAAAGCTACTCAGATAAAGAGGATGACTTATCATTAGAGAATCAGATTGTCAAAAGAACTGACAACCTCTTGCAAAAAAAAAAAAAAAAAAAAAAAAAAAAAAAAAAAAAAAAAAANTATATCAGCTTTCATGATATTTTGCAAAATCTCTTAATCTTTCAAAATCAAATATTCAAGCGATACACCCACTTAAAAATCTATGTTTCACCTGCTAATACTACACAAAATTATGAAGCCACGGTCATTTCAATTTTTCGATAAACACAGGTCTTCTTTTGGGACTACATTCCCTGGTGGAGACATACATTCACTCCACACTTTTTATTGCGTTTAAATGCTAAAATTACATAACTTGGGAAAAAAACCTGAGTACACATCTTTTTCGCGATGATGGATTACCTATTCCAAGAACGTTTCAAGTATCAACGAGTTGACTTTAATAGTGTACCAGAATGAACTGAAACCAATGGCGGCCTGGAAGGTAGGAAACAAATTTTTTAATTCACCATTCCAGTAGTATGCTTTGGGAAATGACTGTCAGTAATGTTACATGTATGAAAATTGAATATATTAGGCTCAAACATGCAAAACAACCAATATGGTCCTTTAAGATAATAGTGGCTCTGATAACAGAGGCTCTGCTCTGCAGGAGCCAGGAGGGCGAGTCTGGACAGGTTACAAGTAAGTTCAACAAATTAAAACAGGAGAGTTGCGAAACTAATGGCAGAATGAAGCTAATCAAATCCTGGTCAGCATCAAACCCAACAGTACGACACATGGAGCACAATTAATCAGCCATAAAACGTGCTCCTTTAGGGATGCCAGGTGAAAAGGCCAGTGGCAAACAGATATTTTCATGCCTGTTTGCCTTGTGGAGTAGTTTGCTAGTTTAGTCTGCAGTGAAAGCACCTGTTGGATCACAAGCTTTCATGCAAATCAGGTTCATGCAAAGTTCAGCAGTGATATTCCACTTCAGTCCCGAGCTACAGAGGTGAGACATGAGTATGTAGCTGAATTCAACACAAGGACGTACAGCGACTGACTGAATAGCACTGACTACATTACTGCAACACATAAACTCTAAAAAAAAAAAAATCCATGACAGCAAAGATTCAGAGGTAATGCAGTACTGAGTGTATCTTAAATTGCAGAACATGAAGGACGGCAGAATTTTAAAAAAAAAATTAAAAAATAAAAATTATACAACATTTTGTGTTGGTAATTCAGACTGCTGAGTCGTTCTGTTATATAAAGTACTATCATAACTTTTTTTTTTTGTAAAAACTGTCAACTTAAAAATGGTTGTACTTTTGGCCCTAGTACTATAAGATTAGAATCCACTAATTTTGAAGCTGGAAGACCTGGTTTTCATCTATAAAAGATGTGCTGAAAATAAAAGCAGATACCTTGATTTTAGGAAATGAAGGCAACTGGAGGCGTTCATGACATAAATGCACATAGTCATGCATGCTTAGCCTGCACTGCGTGACACGCTTCACTCTAAATGCAATCATGTTTGCTTTGTTTTATGAGATTTAATTAGTCTTGTTTAACTTTATGAAGGAGCACTACTATGTAAACAGATTCATATGAATTGGGAGCAAATGTGTACAAAAGAAATGAGGATGATGGAAAAACAAACTCTTTTATAATAAAATCACGCATCGCTTTTATCCTGTTTGGTGTAACAGTAAAAACACTATACCGTATATGTTACATTATATAATAGACGACTATTATATAATACACTTAAGCTGAAGTGAAATGGAGAAAACACCAGAGCAAGACTTGAAATAAAAGCTTTTACAGGCAAATGAAGTCTTAGCATGACAGTTGTGTGAAATCTTTGAAGAAACTTCAGATTCTGTTTTTTTTTTTTTTNATTTTTTTTTTTTTGATTTTTTTTTAGCAGGAATCTCCCCAGACTTATTGGGTGTTATGGTGCTATTATTTTAAAACCATCACATCTAATAAGTCTTTACTATATAAGAACTTTTTATAGTTACAACGTATTTTTTATGTTGTTTGTCAAAATTGTATGGAAAAGCACTATTTTGCAAGTGGAAGGATGGTGCGCCAAAAAAAAGCCATGTTTAACCTTTCCTCAATTTCTGTCCCATTCTTTCACTTTTAAGAGTTTACTAACACAGTAACTCTTTAAGAATTTTTCCACTAATATATTTAAAATAGAAAATGTAACTTCATGTGTAAAAGTGTTTCAAGGTTTTTTTGGCAAAAAGATGCATCTCAGTGCAGCTGGATTATTGCAGGCAGCAGAGACACGAGCATGACATCATTCTGTTTTTGACATCATTCTGATTTCTGTTTGTGCTGTCAGATATTTTACACCACAAAATACAGGCCAGACATTTGAGGCCGACCCCAGATTAAAAAAAAAATCATCAATACGCTGTTTTACTATTTATTGCACAGGAAATGGCAAAAATACATCAAATAAATGCAACTAATTAGTTTTCAAGAAGAATTTGTCAACATAAAAGCACTTTGAAGTCATTTCAGGCTCAGACTTTGGTTTCATCAAAGTAACGCCCTCTGGCCTTAATAACTGCAGCACAAATCCTAGGCATATGCTGCAGTCATTTTTGGAAGTCGGTTCCTGCCAATGATTCCCAAGCACTTTTCAAACACTCCAACAGTCTTTTTCATTGCCTGGGCGTTTGTTCCAAATTTGCCTATCAAGCTCATCCCATCCAGCTCAACAGGAGAAAGATCTGGAGACTGGGGTGGCCCATCATAATTCTCAAAACCTTTTGCTTCTTGTTTGAATGGAACTGAATGTAATTTTGGCATAATTTTAATGAATGTTTTGGATCGCTGTCCTTTTGAAGAATGAAATTTTGACCAATAATTCGTAAACTAGATGGAATTGCATGTCTTTGAAGGATGGAATGGGTTAGGGTTTCTATCTGAACTCTCTGTTCAATGGTTAGCTTGTCTTTTTAGCCATTTAGATCCAAAAAACTTATCACAAACTCAGTATGAAGTTCAGAGCAATAGCATGCCCAGACTGTGTACCAACCTAATCACAAAATGATCTGGGAGAAGGCAGACAGCAGGCTATTGAATAGAATGTTAAAACACATAAGAAAGGGAGTTGGAACACAACAGGAGTGCCAGTGCACTAATACAGACTGGGCATGCCTTCATTAAAAATAATTTCTTAAACCATAGTGGCTATATAATGGCTATTGTTGACAAATTCTTCTTGAAAACTAATTAGTTCCATTTATTTTATATGTTTTTGACATTTCTTGTGCAATAAATTGTAAAACAAAGTGTACTGGTGATGTTTTTTTTTTTTTTTTAATCTGGGGGTGGCCTCAAACTTGTGGCCTGTAGATTTGCACATTTGTATTTCTCACAGACCTTAAATTCTGTGTTTCAATCCTATTTTATGGAGACAAATTTTTATTTAATGCCTCATTTCAATTACACGCAATGTAAAGCACAGCTACTGCCGGGGAATTTGAACCTATTAGGTTTTGTAGTTTTTATTTAACTGTTTGGTGAAAACAGTAAAACAGCAAAAAAAAAAAAAAAAAAAAAAATCTTCTTTTTTTGGGGGAACAAGTATTTAAGAGAAATAAACCTGTGGCTCTGTCAAATTATGGAACAGTAAAGATGCAGGGTTCTGTGCGTCCTCACACACTCCATCAATGATCCTTTTAGAACCAGCAGTGGTGGCTTGCATTGACTTATAAGGCTTTGAAGTTCACAGTTTATAATAATCATTTTTTACTTTCAGTCGAGATTCTTGCTGCTCCTTCTTGACTATAATCCTCCTGCAGCTTGTGAGGATCCAGTGACACTTAGGCAGGATGAATGTCAATGCTAGTAAATACGAGGAAACATACCAAAAATGTAATCACTCACGGTCCAAATTTTAACCACTCACATACTGTACAGTAACTTTAAGAGCCTCTTAAAGTTTTTAGGGAGTTTATCAGGTTTTTTTTTTTTAGGGAGGTTTTCCTCATTTTCTTCGAGAGTTTGGACTGGGTCGGGAACCATTAATGTGTGGGTCTGTGAAGCTCTTTGAAGCATTGTATGCGACACTGGGCTTTACAAATAAACTCAGCTTAATAGGGATCAAGCTAATCTCACACATATCAGAGTCCCACTGACGGATTCATTCTGTCAGCATTTTGTTTCCATGAGTTAGTGTTGTCACAGAGACAGTTTCTGAAATGTCTTCAAAGGAAACACAGTATTAAGAAGTTGCTGATGATACAAAAGGATTCATAAAAATACAGCAACCAGTAATAAATGTGGTAGACTATTCTGGGTTCGACTTTGTTGAAGATAAACTTATTTTTTGTTTGTTTTGACCATCACTTCTATGGGTTATTATAACATTTCACTCAACTTTATTTTCATGATAAGAAGATGTGGCGATTCTGCAACACACTGCTACAAAAACTCTGAATGCAAGATCCAGGTTGTGAAAAATACTTTCCTGTTAACCTTTTCTACTCTGACTCCTTTCCTGCTCCCACTGTAAAGACTTGCAAGCACTCGTTTTAAGTGAAATGATCATTGCTGGTGGCAACTCAAAATGTGAAAAATAATCACGCTGCTGTGAACAGACAATCACCAATCGATCAACCCAAAATCACAAAATAAACAAACACAAATTTTAACAAAAGCCATATGAGCTGCAGTTAAATGTGACAACACGGCATAAGAGGGAGTTGATATGTTACTGCAGAACTCCACATACACACACACACCACACAGATCCGAGCAGCAATTACAGCTTAGGAGCTAAACTGCTCATTGACCTGTGAAATGTCTCCGTTCTTTTGCATTCCTTAAACACAGCAATGTGATGATTACTTGATTAGTTACAGCAACATCCACAGAAAGCAGTAAAAGCAAACCTTCAGCAAATGTATTACTTCCTCCTTTTTGTCTTCCATCACAAAACATTAAAAAAATGACAGAAATGTACACACACCCAAACAACACAAGCCTCTTGCACTTAATGAGCAAGTTCTGACTCGTCTGCACACAAGAGGCGCTCATACATCATTCAGGGCAACCTGCAAATTGCCAGGCAGGGAATTGTTGTGCACACACTTGCTGCACACACACTCAGCCACTCCTGTTGACGTCAAACCCAAGTGATTAAGAGATGAGAAAAAAGTAATAGCGAGGCACCTCAAAGACCGCTGATAGCCCAACACTGCATTGATCCAATCAACTCGAGATCTACAGAACGAACGGGATGATCGTGACCAGACGGGGGCAATTGAGCTCCTTATACGACACAACGCCAAATTCTTTGCTAAGAATAGTAAACAAAGGTATTGGATGCATCTTGAAAAGACAGACTACAATCTGCTTAAAGGACTATACGGCGATCGTGCATGTTTGAGCCTAATATATTCAACTTTCATACATGTTACGTTACTGACAATCATTTCCCAAAGGATAAAACCGTATTTCAGCTTTCTACATATTTTGCAAAATCTCTTAATCTTTCAAAATCAAATATTCAAAGCGATACACCCACCTTAAAAATTGATGTTTCACCTGCTAATAGTTATGCACCCTAATGAAGTCACGGTTTGTTTAAATTTTTCAGTAAACGCAGGTCTTCTTTTGGGACTATATTTCCCGGTGGAGACACATTCACTCCACGCATTTTATTGCGCTTAAATGCTAAAATTACATAACTTCGAAAAAAAAAAACCTGAATTCACGTCTTCTGGCGATGATGGATTACCTATCACAAGAACATTTCAAATATGAACATGTTGATTTGAGTAGCATACCAGAATGAACTGAAACCAATGGCGGTCTGGAAGGTAGGAAAAAACAAATTTTAATTCACCGTTTCAGTGGTATGCTTTAGGAAATGATTGTTCAGTAACGTTATGTGTATGAAAATTGAATATATTAGGCTCAAAATGCACGATCACCAGTATGGTCCTTTAACACAAGCACTCAACTTAAATCCCAAAGATGTTAACGACACGTCACTCAGCCATTTTGGAGCAGCACAACACACTTACACCAGGACTATTTATGTCATTGTGATGAGATGTTAGCGTATAATGGTGCAAAACACTGTGGAAAAACTGTATCCCTATTGAGTTCCCAAAGTTTCTAATCAATTTATATATTTGCCTCTGCAAACATTTAGGAAACTGGACATAAAAGTATTATGTCCATCTGTTGCCAGTCACAGGTTTCTAACACACACACTTAAAGAAACATTCACATATTCACGTACAGTACTCTACACATCAAGAACCGAGGTGATTTGTGGATTAAAATCTAGGACTTTCCCGCTACAAGCCTCATCAATGACACACTGAGCTTCCTAGTTAAGACATGTCAAAGTATATCATTTTTTTCTCCATGTAACTTTCATAAAACGTGATTTTTTTTCGCTAAAAACAAAGTATGTTTGAGTAAAGTATATCCTAATCTTTCAAAATCGAATGTTCAACTGATACACCCACCTTAATATTCTATGTTTTGTCTGCTAACACATACGTCTGAATGTAGAAGTGATGATTGTTTTAAATCTCTCAGTGAAAGCATTCTTTTTCTGCAGGAGACATACATTTTCTGCAGATCCACGTTGGATCGGTTAAACAAAACAAACAAAACAATGGCCAGCTTGGTAGTAAAGAAAAACAATTCTAATATTTACCGCTCCAGTAGTGTGTTTTGAGAAATTGCTGTCTTAGTGTATATATTGGGCTCAAGCATGCAAACCCACTGGTGGGGTCCTTTAAATGACTGTATAATCCACAGTGAAGCTTTCTGCTCTGGGGTCTCCTGGGAAAGAATCCCATTTTTCCTATTTACCTCCTGCTTACTTAGAAAGGAATCCTTACTTCCTCTGCCCATTTTTACGACCTTGCTGACATCTCTTGGATCCCTTTTATAACGTCTCATTTGTTCGTCTGAAGACTGCCTGTTTATCAGGGTGTCTTTTAGTCTTGAATGATCATTACTATTTGGATCTCTTCTCTTCATCTGTATGAGCAACTCTTAAGACAGCGAGATACTTTGCTCTCTCCTGATTGGCCACCGTATGTTTAGCAGGATCAGCAACAAACTTGTTTTACTACAAACTGCCTTTACTCGGACTGTTCCAGATATAAACTTTGCCATTATTTAAAATTTTGCCTATATTTCATACACACACACACACATACACACAAGCAACCCATTTGATATATGACAGAAGTGCAGCTCAAATGAAACAAAAAGATACACACTTTTCAAAATCCACTGTTTCAAATTCACAACTTCTCAAACATCCCTCCAGAATTTTTTAAAAACATTTGACTAAAGAAGTATTTGCTCTCATGTTTTGTCTGCTAGTCATGTAAAAAGTCAATGTGCCATGAAGAAGTTTGAGGGACACTGTTAAGACCCAAGTTGAATTCATGACTTGTTATGTAGACATTAAGCACAGAATACTCATCACCTTCACTATACTGTATTTATAGAGGCTGTCATGTTTGCAAAAATGCAGATCAGACACAGAATCTGTCATGCAATGTACATTATTATATTCTTCAGTTAAGATGAATGTCAAGAACCTACAGAACAGTGAACTATAAATTACAATGACTATAGATTCGGCCATGCTTTTCTAATAGCTTTTTATGCTTATTATGTTAATATTTTTGGTTCAGGAACAGAATTTAATTCCATTTTTGATAAACAATTGGTCATTCAGACTATATCATTTACCAAAGAAAAACATTTAGAGCTCAACAAATGCATCAAGTTCTCTGCTTTTTCTGTTTCTTATGAACGTATTAATCTAATATTTGGGGATTTGGGGATAATATTTGTTTGGATGTTGGTCAGACTATTTTGACATCACTTTGGGCTATGCAAAGTTGTGACAGGTGTTAGTGATTACTTTTAACATTTTAGTCAAACAGTTGCTGAATGTGTCTTTTCAAATTAAAGTCTAATTAACCAGATGAAGAAAACAACTTTTTTTTTCCCCTCATCCCCATAGAGTCTGTTTGTGGCATCATAGGATCACAAGCCACTTCCACTAATTGTGAAAGTAGCTTGTGATCAAAATCAAATCAAAAATCAATCAGACAAAATTGTTGGCATGTAGAAGAGACCTCCATATGATTCTTGAGATCAACTTGGACTATTCAAAGTTGCTTTGTTAAAGCACAGTTGCTATAATTAACATTAAATCCCCTTTATGTAGATCAAAGCTGAAGAAGAGTTGAAATATATATATATATCTTTTTAATTTAAGTATTTACATGTTTCCATACACTCTTGCAAGCTATTTAAATGAGACTGATTTGACTACTTCACTATTCACAGTTTACCAAGAACTTTACTAGTCCGGATGAACAAGAGAGGAAACGAATGCAAGGCCAGCTTTCACTGAACAGTAAATATTTCATCAGAAACCACACACCATGCCATCTCTCATCTCACCAGCACTACTCACCAGACCTCTGTCAGATTTTCACTAACAATATCTATTCTGTAATTTTCACCCAAAAAGTACATCAAAGCTTAACAGTCACATATAATAAACACATATAATGTACACATATAATGTACTTTCAGTATGATAAAAAATGGTCATCAACTGCTGTTAGTGTTTGCTGATAAAGTCTCATACTCTGCTTCTACATGTCATTCAAATTTTGCAGCCATTCATCAATAGATTTTGCTAATATTTTGCAAGCAAGGGGCTTCAACTAAGTTATCATATAACGCCATTGTTGCCAGTACTAATCAGGCAAAATTAACACAGGTAGCAAGGTAATATTCAATCATTTATCTAAGAAAATGTGAACACACGAAAGCAATGTGGCTAAAAGACAAAAACATTACCGTCAACTGATAAACTGGATAGCTAGCTGTTGTTCTGGTTAGCTTAACAGCAAGTACACTTAAGTTAGCCGCTAACGAGCTCGTATGCTAACATTAACACGCCTTCTGTCGAAACAGAATACGCTAAACTAACAGTTAACCTAGAAATAAAGTCAGAATAACCGTTAATAATACTAAAGGAAACCAAAGTTATTCAAGAAGCTGGTAGTTAACAATGATGTAGCCTGCTAACAAGCTAACTATCGTTACCTTTTCTTTTCGGGGACAATTCCTGTGTCCATGTCAGGACGAAAGGACCTGAGTTGAGTCTCTCTATTGATATGAAGCTGTCTCCGTTCCCGTCGAGAAATAAACAAAAAAATCCACGTTTTACACCAATACAAATCCGTCAATTTGTTTGCGGGTTACATAAGAGTTGTCAGTGTGTATATTTCGTCAAACAAACCGAGCATTCATCCACTAAAAACACGGCTTCAGTGTACTCCCCTGAAAGACAGTGCCACGCTGGAGACAGGTCACTGTTCTACACGGTCACCGCTCCTCCCACTGCCGCCTCGGGGACGCGCAATCACATGACTTTTTTTTTTCCATCGAGGACGCGCTCAAGAAACCTGATAGAGCCAGCCCAACTGAACGTTTCCAAGTTACAGGGGTTATTTAACACAGAGGTTATAATGCTTTCATTGTAGTGCCGTATATCTTATTTGATTTCACAACAGCCTAACAGTCTTTTGTACATAAATTTGTGGTGTGTTATAACCCAATCCTTAATTTTTATATAAAAAATCCTCACACTTACAGTAAACTCATTGCAGTTGTTTTTGTAATCTGCTTTGCTATGCTGTGGATATGGACAGTGGAAGGGGGTTAAAAGACAACAGAGGACATTCTAGACAGATTTATTTATTTTTGCGGCTGCTGGTGTGTTCACCATGGGAAATGTTGCTTTGTGCCCCAGTTTAGTTAGATTCAGGTTTTTGTTTTTTTTCACTTTTTTCCCTGTCCCCAGTTACATGTACCTGCAGTGTCAAGGTCAAAGCTAAACAAAGCTATTGGTTTACAGTCATCAAAAAGAAGTAGTGATGTTCTTGATTCTGCCCCTTTTTTTTTTTTTTTTNCCCCTTTTTTTTTTTTTTTCTTTTTTTTTACTAAATAGGAACCACAGTGCAATTCAAGTGTGATACTCTCTGTGGTCATTGATAGTATTGCACTATGTTTATTTGCATCTGATGTGAGGACACATTTTTTCTAGTGCTGAGCACATATTTCAGCATGACCAAATGGGGGATTTTAGTTAGATTCCACTTTTACCTACTGGCTGAGAAATGGTTTTGGTAATTTTCCTGTATTAGTTTGGAGATGCCCAGCTCCTCCTCTTACCACACTGACTTGTACTTACTACGTGCTTGGAAGTAATTTGTCTATCCTGTGATTCATCCCTTGCTTCGGAAAAAATATTTTCTGCTCATCCAAACTTTCTGCTCCTCCAAAGTTCACCACCTTTTAAAAATCCATATAGCTGCAAACTGTTTTCTTACTTGGTAAATGTTAGATGATACATCTAGATATTACAGTGAAATTATAAATCTGGACCTGGAAACCTCCTCATTTCCTAGAACTGTTGGCTGGGTGGCAAAAAATAAGCGTGACAGAACTCAGAGGAGTGACTCTGCAACACATTCTGCAGGATTTACTTTCTGTCTATGTCTTAATCACTGCAGACAGTTATTCTGAACAGATTTGGAGTCAACATCTGATCAGTTCATGATGAATAAGTCTTGAGCTTTGTGAAGCCATGTGGTATAAGTGAAATATTTCTATTGATGCACAAAAAAGTACAATAAGTGATAAGATTTCTACTGGGAAATTCTTAGCTAGTGTCAGTATCGAGATGTCTGTCTTTTTCATTGTATATCTCTTTTCTAGCAATCACTCAGGCAGGACAGCAGGGTCAAATACTGATCGAATAAAGCAGTGCAGACACTGCTGGCAGCATTCAGTAAATCTCAGTAATGAAAGCTGAGACAAGGCTCATAACTCTAACCTTTCATTCAGACTTCACCTGAGGAAAGCTGCCAAACAGGGACACATTATAAGGTAAACAAAAAGCTAAGTAATTTAATCCACTGTCGTTGTCTTGGTTTTCCATGTGCTGACCATCTCTGTTAAGGAAACCTTAAAAGTAGATTTGATAACTGCTGTTTAGTCCACAAATAAATGCATTTCTTAATGTTGAGTTAAATCGATGTTTAAACTACACATCAGGATTAGAAGACTTCTGCAACAGTATTAGCTCAAATTAAGCTTTTGGAATATGTCTTTGCATATAATGACATATAAGATGCAAATGCATTTTATGACAACAGATAGTGATACTGGTAGTGATAAAGATTCTAAAGTCATCATCATCATCATCGTCATCATCATCATCAGTCCTTTGCAGGATAAGGTGCTAAAGCTAAAGACATAAAGATGTGATGTGGAGCCTGAAGACTTCCTTCTTCTAACTAGCAGGAAGAGTTCATCTCTGTTCTTTCAGAACATGGGAACCTTCCCATGGGGCATAATTGTTTGCTATTAAATTCTCCTGAGCGCATAAATTTCTTTGTTTTTTTTTCATGGTTATTTTCACTTTCCATTACTAATAGCACATACTCATACTTTGCATCACAAAAAAAGCATGCTTGTGAGGTCTTCCTGTAGATATGAAAGGCGACAGTTGTGACGCTGTGTGGTTTCCTGTTTGTTCTCTGCTCGTTTATGAACCATGCACAGACTCCAGCATATGATTAGGCAATGTTTTATTGTACAGCAGAGTTAAGGTTTCAAGTTCATGCTCACTCCTTCTCATTTTCATTTAAGCAACAAGGGTGGTTGAAGAGCACTTCAGGGAGAATATGCAATAACTTTCTCAGATTTACTTGTTTGGAAATGACTCTCACTGAGGTGACTGTACCCAGGTAGTCTGCCCACAAACAAGGAAGGCTTCTAAGGCCCTGTTTGTTGACAGAAAGATAATGTGTGGACTGAGTGATGATTGTTTCTCATGAGGAACTTAACTTTCAGGCAGATATCCACACTCATTTGATTCTGGTTATGTTTGCTGTATAATAAACGGGCACTCTCCTCTTGACCAGACAACAGTAGATCTATGTGGTGAAATCTCAGAACTTTCAGATATTTCATTTACAATGAATCACCACAGTGTTTTCAGCTCAGATGAAATCTTACATCACTTACTGTCAGGTTGTTCCATTTACATGCAGAGGGCCTTAGTCATAGAGATGGTTGCCAAGTTTTTATTACAGGTCATGACTGGTAACACAACATGGCCTCTGAAACTGACTTCAGATAAAAACCTTCCTTTTATTCATTTTATTTTTTACACTTATTTATTAGGCTATATTGCTGAATTTTAAACATTTCTACAACTTCTATCTTGTTCCTTTGAAAGAGAAGAGACTCGGCTTGCATTCACTTAGTCTGAGTGGGGTATGTGTGTATTTTTCTTTTTTTTTTGTCTCCTCAAAAAGGAAAACATCATTATGAAACAATTTGCTTAGTCAGTCCCTTCCAGCATTTTAATGGGCAGTTTGCAGACTTTCTGGCAAAGCTGGTTAAAATTTAATCTGATACCTTCGACTCTCTGGATAATTTTTGAGCAGAAATAGATCATGAAACAAAAACAATGCCCTTATGTTCCAAAAATAACAAAAAAGAAAACTTATCCCTCTGGACAAGAATAAATTTATTGTAAAATTCCAACATCGTGTTACTGTAAGTCTGTTGAGGTCTCTGTTGAGGTCTTATGAACATGAGCACTGACATCTAATCTAAAAAAAGCCATACGTTTTAATTACATAAGTCACAAGCCTTCAATGTATCAAACTGTTATTTAGACCATTTCAAGACAGGTGCTTTGCATGATTGTGTCTAATCAACTCACACTAGAAAACGGAATGTCATTTCAAAAAGTGACATACAACAGGTGCCTTCACATGCCACCTTTCTTTTTTTTTTTTTTTTTTNTTTTTTTTTTTTTTTTTTTAGAAATCACAAGAATACTTAAGAGTTTATCAGATGAGTCCCAGGTCTTCTGTGCATGCATGTGTCTGGCTCGCTTGGGGACTTTCAACTCTTACGTCTCTGGGGAATGTCACAGTATCATATGTGTACAAGGAGAATAGTCTTATAGAAAGTCACACACTGAGAAGTGAAGGTCAGTGAGGAGACTCCTGGCTTTCCAGCAATTCGGGTGAGGTGAAGGAGAAGTTACAAAACTCGTCCTGATTGATGGAGGGGATGAGGAGGTCATCAACGGGTGTGAGGGTGGGCTCTTCCTGAGTGAAGTCAGGGTCAAAGTTGTTGACGTCCTCTGCTGTTTTCTGGACGTGAATAATAAAGAAAGAATAACTCAAAGAATTTGCTGCTAGTAGCAATTAGCAGGTAAAATTTCTCAGTAGGTTTGCTCGTCACAATGTAAAGAATAATTGTTTTACATCACAACAAAAGCTGAACAAAGTCAACTATTATGTCATTTTACTTCAATATCTCATCTGCATGCACCATCATGTGATAAATGTGACCAGTTACTTACGATTCTGGGTTTGAAAGGCGGCTCTAGCTCTCTGCGGTTCAGTTTCTCCCAGTCAATGTCAGCGAAGAAGACGTGGCTGGTCACAGCGTTCTCTCCACCCTCTGAGGCCACGCAGCCCAGACGCCGCACAGGGNAAGACGTGGCTGGTCACAGCGTTCTCTCCACCCTCTGAGGCCACGCAGCCCAGACGCCGCACAGGGTTCTTGGTCAAAAACTGTGGGAACCGAGAAATGATACCATCAAAGATACTGAGCACGAAATATGGAAGCAGCTCACTGTGCAGCACATTAGCAAGAAAATTGATGCTTACAAGATTACATTTCATAACACTTAAAAACAACAACAACAACAAAAAGGGATCAAACTGTCTAAAATCAGTGGCTATTATATTCATGATCTGTATAAAGTGAAGAAATCTCAACCATATTATTTTTCTGGATCAGGCTAACCACTTTCTGGAGTAATACCAAACTGGCCTTGAGCCAGGATGACATCCTGTCAATGCCCTCCTCCCTCCCCAACAATAACACACCCAAGAGGATACATAGCACCTCCTCCAAGGATGGGCTAAGAGATCAACTAGGTGCAGGAAGTTTCAGTTATTGTGACTCAATTTCCTGGTGTTATACACAAAGAACAATAGAACAGTAAATGACCAACTGAACTCCTGCAGAGGACATTTTATCTGGCACCAAAGTCTGAGACTTGTAGATGGGAGAGGCCAGAGGGAGAGTCCAAAAGACAACAAACTCAAAATTAAAAACTCTGTTTTACTTGACCACCGGGAAGAAACACACAATGACCTATCATAGATATAAACCAAACAGCACTGCAAGCCTCAGCAAACCAGTGTGCACAGAGAAAAAGAGAAGGGGAAAAGAAAAAAAAACGGAGACCTTTATTAAAAATAAATAACCAGTTTTAAGACTGATTTCCTACCTTCCAGACAGTCGTTTCTCTTTCTTCATGCCACAACACCATGAAAATCAACTTGCAGGGACTTGAAATATTCTGAGATTGGTAATCCATAACTGAACATTAAGATGCCTTTCATTAACTGAAAAAGGTACATTACATCTGCATGGTAATACAGTTGCAAGTGGGGTATTATTTTGTTGATGTAATTTGTAGTTTCAAGGACTAAAATATTCAAAACCAAAAAACACTGGTATCGTGCTTTAAATAATAGAGCTATGCTGGAAATAACTGTGTTAAACAAGACAGCAGGGGTCAATCAGTTCACTTCTGTCAAACTCTACAGACCAAAAAAAAAAGTGAAATAAAACTATTCTGCTGAAGTTGGTGCCATCTTTCCATGGCTACACGTCAGCTGTGCCATTCACTCTGCCAGCCCTGCCATGTCAGCACTACAACATAGCACGAAAAGGCTGTACTGTACAGCAAAAACACATGCAAATCAAGTTTAAGGAAAATAATGGTTTCGTTTGATTATCAAACATGAGGCTCCATGTCCCCTTGTTTATACTGCTTTCTTTACACAAACTCCTACAGAGCAAATATCTTTCTTTATTACAATACTAGAAAGAATTTCTGTTGCTTATATCATGTCAGGCACAGGAAGATTCTCAAAATTGGGAATAATTTTACCCATCCTTTGTAACCCTGCGTGGCCTCACTGATTTGCTTATAGGAACAGTGAGAACACTGGATCAACTGTCAGTATAAATAGTGCAAATCCACTCACACCAACACGCATTTTTACGTAATATCTCTGACTGGGAACACTGACACAGATCAGCGGGAGACCTTGATCTGATGCTTCCTTAAGCATGCTGGAGTAACAAGAGTAGGCAGGATGAGAGGAGTGGTGAGAGTAAAGAGTGGAGGAACAGAGGGAGGAGGGTGCTGCTGTGTTTATAGCCTGCGCTGCAGCTGGGCAGTAGACCATGCCTTAATATAGTTATATAAGAGTCAAACCTAACAGCTGTCTGTTGCATAGTACGGCTGCCAGTGTCAGAGTCTGCCTGTCAGTCAGTCTGAAGGACAACAAATAAACTCCAGTCACAGAAAAGCAAAGCAATTCTGTCTTTTTATCCCACTAGATGCAACATTTTTTTGTGCATCCATGCAGGCCTCGCTATCTTCGCATCCGTATCATAGCACTTTCTATGTTGTCATGTTCAGCACTGACGGTAACTGGTTGTTTGGCAACCGAACAAAGCATATTGGTTTTTCCTCACTATGTTCTGCACCCTCATTAAGAAATTGATTTCCTCTGCCATTGGTTTAGTAAAAATAAATAAATAAATAAAAACTCAGACATTTCCTGCAATTGTGTAATGTGAACAAACCGGAATTCTGTCTGCAAAGGCAAACAGTAACCTGAGGAGTCTAAACTCATGCCAAGCAGATATGAAAACCAATGCAACAGCAACAACTGGGCTTCATCCAACTTCATCCAGGCATTCACAATATTTATCGCTGATGACTGATAAGAGGGCATTCAACTGTGTCTGCACTCACAGCTTTGAGGATATCCACTGCTTCTGCACTGAGCCAGGAAGCATAAACAATCTCCTCACTGAGGATGGATTCAAAGAGGTCGTCTTCATTCTCCGCCTCAAACGGGGCATGTCCTGACAGCATCTCGTACAGTAGCACCCCCAGAGCCCACCAATCAACAGAGGGCCCGTACAGCATCTCCTGGAGGATCTGTGAAAGCATGTCACAGCATACAATAGATTAACTACCACAGTACAGAGAGCATTAAAGGAGCATACCAGTAATTTTGCATGTTGGAGCCCAATAAATACAGCTCACATACACTCTGGATTACTGCCAACCGTTTTCCAAACGGAGCAGTACATTGTAGAATTTTTTTTTCTTACTTTCCAGGCAGCCATTGGTTTCAGTTCATTCAAGTACACTATTAAAATCAACTTGCTGAGACTTGAAACATGCTTGAGATACGTAATCCATCACAGCAAACCATTAATTTTTTACTCAAATTTACTTAATTTAACCTGTCCAACACAGAACTGCACAGAAGAAAATGGGGAATATAATCCCAGGAGAAGAGCATTTTTACAAGAAATTAAAAATGGCTGGATAAATTTATTAGCAGGCAAAACATTGAATTTTACAGTGGGTGTGTCACCTGAACATTTGATTTTAAAAAATTAGGATATTTGGCAAAATTGCACGAAAACTAAAATACAGTTTTATGTTTTGGAAAATGGCTGAGTAATGTAACTTGTATGTAGGTAGTATTTATTGGTTTCAAAGATGCAAAATTAACAGTATGGTCTTTTAAAGAGTCCAACAGCAAGCTTAAAATCACTCACTGAGGTGCAGTTACTGGATGTGTGGGATTAGTGTGAAGCAACACTGAGGAGCAAGTGTTACAGAGAAGAAGAAGCCTTTCGTAAATCAAGAGAGTTGAGCTGGACCCTGGCCGTACACACAGGTGTGCTGCCTCTCAGTGAGTCAAAAGGGAGTCACAAGCAGTGACCACAGTGTTTGTTTTTAGTGAGGTGGAGTGATGGAACTGGAAGTGTGAACTCAGAAGAACTCTGCCACAGAAAAATGTTTCTTTCTGCTCTGAGCTGCTACTGTTAAAAACGGAAATATAAAATACAGCACTAAAACTAAAGGTCTGTATCATAGATGCGGTGTATAAATGATTCAGCAGTTTGTGATTATTTGTAGCTATGAGTTCAGGTGTGTATACGGTTACTTGATATCATATTGCTCTTTTTTTATATACTTTATTTTATTCATTTCAATTTGTCAAATACAACATGTCATTCCATAAAGTTTTAAAAATTAATAAGGTTTACAAAAAAGATAGAAAGATAGATAGATAGATAGATAGATAGCTATCATATTGTTCAAGAGAAGGACACACAACTGACCTCGGGTGCAATGTAATCCGGGGTGCCACAGAAAGTGCCTGTGGCCATGCCTTCAAATATGCCCTCTTTACACATGCCAAAGTCTGCCAGCTTACAATGACCGTCTTTGTCAAGAAGAATATTGTCCAACTTTAGATCCCTGAAAGGTAAAACAGAAACACAGGAAGTGACATATTTATAAAGGGACATTTCTATCCATCAGACACAAATACATCGATACCTAAATGCTAATATACACCTGAAGCTGATCAGTAACTGCAATCCAATTGGCACCAACAGCTGCTAAAATGTCAATTTGTGCACAGTCTCTCATTGCACCCTTTTGGTGTTGTTTCTATTTATATCTGAAGGAGGCAGAACTTTGTGGTGAGAGAAAAAGAAAAGGACCTCTGAGGACAGCAGAGCAGCAGAGAGATGGACAACTCCCTGACCATGAAGTGGCAGCCAAGAAAAGTTTGATTCAGACAGCCAGCCGGGCCACTGACAAGAAGGAAAAAATGCTTTGATGTCTATATTTAATCTGCTCCAAGCAAACCTTAAATTTTTATTTATTTTGAAATATATTTAACTTTCTGTATGGGAAAACAGTGGTTGCTGTACTAAGAGCAACTGGAGTGACATTAATAATACTGTGGTAATGAATAATAAGTTTTGTTGGTTGTCCATGTCAGGGTAATTTATGGATTAGAATTCCTCCATAAACATCAACATGCATAATTTAAAAGTCACGCTACAGAATGTAGTTTTTATGCTTCAATGTTTTGTTTTGTTTTTTTTTTTTAATTTGCAGACTTGGATAAAAACCCTACCAGCCCTGTTTTATTTAAATTATGCACATTTAATGGTGTGTTAATAGATGAAAAGCAAAAATTGTCTTGCTCCAGTAATATACTGGCCTAAAGAGTAAGAAATAATAATAATAATAATAATAATAATAATTGCCTTGTCTCGTAATGTTAAGAAGTTATGTATGAACTGCTCCAAATTGTTTCCAAAATTTAAAGGGTTCTTTTCTGGGCCACTTTTTGTTCTGAACTTTTTGATTTTACCAAACAAACAAACCAAACTTGTGTAGATGAAAACATAAGCTCCTTGTCAGAGGTAATAATGACATACTGTTCATAAATAAATACAGCAAAAAAAAAAAAAACCCCAAACAAAATGTATTTAACCTAGTAACGTGTATAGAAAATAAAATGTATTGCAGTATCAGTTTAATTAACTTCAACACTGTATATGGATCTCTACAGAGGAGGAAAAAACCCAGCCACTAAGAGCATGTTGGTGGAGCCATTGTCATTTGACTGAGAGATTATACTGCTGAGTGATTGGCTCTGGAGTTGAGCTCTAATCTGTGATCAGGTGACTCAACATTGGACAAAGGACGTTTAATGTGAAGGTCGTTTTACAGTGATGGACTGAAGCTAAACAGCAGTTAGTTTGTTATGGCACAGGCAGGCAGTGAAGCTGAAAGTTGACATTTTGTGGATGCAAATGACTTGAGATCAAGCAGTCAAAGACCACCAAGGACCACATGAATAAGTACACTATCCTCTACTTTTGTTATTTTGGATTTTGAATGAGTTATTGCTTAATGCAGACACACAGATCCAGAAACGCATGACTGAAAAAGCAAGAGATGGATAGATGTTTGGTGAAGCAGCATTGATTTGGTTGGATCAATCTGATTTGCTCTGCCCTATTGTAAGTCAATTATGTAATCAGATACTCATTGTGCCTTGCAGACAAACAGGCTGCAACTTACACATCACAAAGGCCATGCTAGAGCAGATAAGAAGACTAGAAAGCAGGCCAGGAGAGGTGTTTTTTTTTTAAATGTCATAAATCCACATGGCATTGTGTTATTCTATTCCAGACACGTGGCAGTAACACAGTTTAACAAATGTTTTCACGCTGCAAAGCACTTTGCAGTACATTAGAGTATAAATTCTTGTAAGGGTGTCTCCTGTGGGAAATAAGCCCATCACCATGACAGCTTTAGGGCAATATCCTAATCACTGAGCTCCACATGCCCCTGCTTAAAGTGACCAACTGCACCTTCTGCTCCTGAAGGCCTCATCCACCTCGCTACACTGGATAAACAGATCTGGTTTAACTTTGAACCTCTTTCTGTGGAAAATGGGTAAGGAGGACAGTGCAAAGTCAGCTGAAACATTTAAAAAAGCTGGATCTTATTTCAACAACTCCTCACTGGGTGAACAGTACAGTTGCACTAATATAAGAATTTCCAAACATAAGAGGAAGTTCTGACACACACAATGACGCACAGAGTGAGAATATGGCCTTCTGAACTCTATGCAGACTCTATGCAAATACACATGAATAAAGGTTTATACCTTCATGATACTAGTCACAGCATGCAAGAAGACCAGGGGTACATCATTTGTGAAATATGTATAAAATCAAAGTTAAGTGGTGATTAACACGTTGTCAAACTTAGATTTGTGAAAGCAATTTCATTTGAAGTGTTTAAAGATGAACTCTTAACATCTTAAATGTTCATGTTGAAGAAGAATTTCAATAAAAGTTATATATACATCAAAATGCAGCCTGTAAAACACCTTGGCAACCAAATTGTGCTTGCGAAAAGGTCGGCTGAAGGTTGGTTGAATAGTGAAAGTTTTTTAAACGTCTCGGTTAAGCATGACCTTCATTTCAACAGCATTTCAATGACTACTTTTCAATCATCAGGTTCTTCGTATAGAGTCAACTCTAGACATTGAAATGCTGTTTAAACCAGATTTATGTTTAATGTGTAAAAAAAAAATTCATCCAATTTAGCCCAATTTATACGTTTTCACATTTGAATCACCAAAATCATATTTACTGGCATTTAAATGCCAAAGCTGATATTTCATTAGTAAACAAATATTGGCTGACAATACTGACTTGTAGAAGTCTATACGCATCCAGTTTATTCCTAGGAACCGACACACACACACACACACACACACACACACACACACACACTTGTCTCTCTCTCTCTGTGGGTCTGTTTGGGTTGACTGCAAGATCGCATTTTGGATTGAGTCAAATTATCCTTGCGTTTATTTCAGACTGGTTGTGACTGTCTTCAGGTTCCTTTTGGGTCAAATCAATTTTTCTTTTCTTTTTAATTAATTTATGCACACCAGTTTCAGATAGGTTTTTCCATGGTTCTGTATCATGTCTCAATTGGCTGGCCAATACATCTATATATATATATAATTCATCACGAAAAACCACACTATTTTAAAACAAAAATATGAACCATTAACGCCTTAAGTACTTTCTGAACAGGACAGCAAGTAAACACAGAAATATGCAGAGTTAATGACGCGTGCAGGATTATTTGAGAGGCCTCCACTTCAAAGCAAACCTTTACTTGAAGGTATCACATCACACCATTTGAGTCACATGAAGACAATTCTATGACAACATGGTGATTGAGGTTACAACCTTCTTTTTAAAGTTTAGAATGCAGCAGCAGCTCTGCTCGTCTTACACTGGCCTTATGTGCTCGCTGCTATAAGGCTTGTTATTTCAGGTCTAGCATGCAAAGTGTGTCTGGCCTCTTAAGCCATACACAGTCATGCCATGTGGTGAGAACTGACATGGAAAATGGGGGAAACTAAATATAACTCAGGATTTACTGTTAGCTCACATGATACCCTTTATCATGTACTGGCAGGAAGCCTTCCACTCACTGTCACTAGACAATAGCATCCTAAAAAGGACTCAAAGAAAACACCCAAAGATATAACACCGGGACAGGAGTGAAACCATGATTACCATATGAAAATTAGCATATTAAATTATTTCATGATAGCACAGCTTACCAAAAGTAAAAATTCTGACAATGTTGATGTCAACTATAGCAATGTGTTCATAGACTGTGCTTGCTATTATGGTGTGTGTGTGTGTGTGTGTGTGTGTGTGTGTGTGTGTGTGTGTGTGTGTCTGAGTGAGGAAACAGAAGTGATAATGAGGGAAATACTGGACTTGTGGGCCCACAGTTCAATCATCTAACTACAACACAATACATTGCAAGAGCTGTTTGGAGAATATTGATGGAAATGACCTGCAAAAAACACAGCTGGACAACTTCAGATTATTTGAATGGATGATCTACAGGAGAAAACTTGCTGTTTTTCGAGAGGAAAAACGAGATAAACGTGATCGCTTAACTAGTATTCAGAATATGATGTGGTTTAACAAACATCCTAAACCAACCTAAACTTGATTTTTATTGGAAATAAAATAATCTCGGGCAGCATGGTGGCGCAGTGGTTAGTGCTGTTGCCTCACAGCAAGAAGGTCCTGCGTTCAATTCCCGGCTGGGGCCTTTCTGTATGGAGTTACCATGTTCTCCCCGTGTCTGTGTGGGTTTCCTCCGGGTGCTCCGGCTTCCTCCAAAGACATGCATGTCAGGTGAATTGGGAACTCTAAATTGCCCGTAGGTGTGAATGAGAGCGTGAATGTTCGTCTGTCTCTGTGTCAGCCCTGTGATAGACTGGCGATCTGTCCAGGGTGAACCCTGCCTATGACCGCTGGGATAGGCTCCAGTCCCCCCATGACCCTTAACAGGACAAACAGGTTTAGAAAATGGATGGATGGAAAATATCTTGCCCATTGGCAAATATTTCATTTACTTGAAAAAAAATATGCTTTTAGGACTCAGTAACGGACAACATGCATTATTAAGGATGGTTACAATGTTTGGTGCAGTATTCCTTTAAGCTATGGCAATCATTCAAATTATTTTATTTTACCAGGGTTACCAGGAGTTTAGGTTTTTTTTTTTTTTTTAACCAGGTTTGTATCTATTCCTCTTAGCCAGTCTTTTATTGTTTGCCATGTTCTGTTTTATTGATTGATTGACTGCTTCATTGACTGATCTCTGCACAACTGTTTGTTCTATGAAGCGCAGCTAGTGTGAATGTTGTATGTGTTCCCTTTTTCCCACCTGTAGATGATGCCTTTGCTGTGCAGGAAAATGAGAGCGGACGTGATCTCCGCCGTGTAAAAACAAGCTCTGGACTCTTCAAACTTTCTGGACTTCTGGATGTGGAACATCAGATCGCCACCGTTCACAAACTCCATCACAAAGAAGAGACGGTCCTGCAAAACACAAGAGGAAGTGACATTTACACATGTGCACACCCACACATATACACACACTCACATCAACCACTCTAGTCTCAAAAAAAACTCTCGTGTTATTAAACAGTCCAAGTACCCATGACCAAGACATGCTACTGCTTCAAGGATCATGTTTCTAATAAATTTCACTTATCTATATAATGGATTAGGTGCAAATATCTGCAATTTAAAGTCAGTGGGGCAAAAAAACAATCTGATCAACCGCATAAATCTTTCTTTCTCATTACAAGGGCTGATATGTGCTGTAGAAAATGAGAGCCTGAGGGAGGGAAAACACAACTGCAAGAGGATGTGATGTACAGTTCAGGTCATAAAACTCCCTGAAGTAATCAGGACACACAGGAAAGCTACAGCTAACACTATATAACATCTCTGTGGTTTAGAGTGGTCTGCCATACATGTATAATGTATGATGATCATGTGTCCACGAATAAAAAAAACTGTGCCTGTGTGTGTGTTCCTTATGTACAGTAAAATAGATCTTTGCTGAAGTACTGAGTATGTTCAGAAAGGTGGAAGTAACATTTTATCTCTCTAGACCTGGTTTACATAATCTTGCGTGTGGATAAATTTAACTAACAACAGAGTTAGAAAAGTGCAAAAACTGTCACACAAAAAAAATAATAACTACAGGTCATTTTCAAGTTGACAGCTAATAAATGGCTGCTTCTGGGATTTCTAAAATCTACTTATCTATAATTTATTCGCAAGACTTTTTACAGATTTCCACAAGCTCGACAACACGCAACTTTATGTTCAATTTACTTTTGAGTGATTAAAATGAGCAGCTGCTTTTGGAAATGCAGAACATTTTTCCTAAGATCTGTCATTTGGTAAAAGATAAACAAAATGCTTCCGTTCCACTCCTCTTCCCGCCCCTCCCTCTCTTTCCACTGCACAGTACTCCCTCACCTTGTTACAAAATCACTCTGTAGGTAAGAAAAAGGGGCGTGAAACTACTCTTTAAAAAGCCAAAGTGCAGCAATGCTACATTGAAATGTCATATCAGATTGTACTGCTTCAAGCTGAGGAGCAAGGCATTAAGACGTAAAGACCGGTAGAAAATAGATAAGTCATTTACAGTGTTGCAGGTGTGAACAGGTCACAAGTGTCATGAAGGTAATTCTTCACTCAGCTGCTCTATTTTGATCCTGCAGGTTAAGTAGATCTGTGGCAGTAGAAACATGCAAAGCAGATTACCCTGAATCCTGTCTGTGACTGGAAGAAAAGCTCTGCCAGCAGAGCTTCACTCACTCTTTGACAGTCAGAACAGAGCTAACCATGACACAAGACTACAATACTCCTGCCACCTCCAGGCCAATTTATGGATGGCAACATAAAGCGCAATAAAATGTAAGTGGCAGAAAGTTGAGGTCAAGTACGGGAGAGGATTAGGGCCACTTGAAAAAAAATTAAGATTTCTAAGATTAAAGTCAGAGTTCTGAGAAAAAAATTCTGATGAAAATTCTTCAGTATTCTGACTTTTTTCTCAGAATTCAGAGCTCAGAGTAGTGAATTTGGCAAAATAACACAAAAACTAAAATATGGTTTTATGTTTTGGAAAATGGTGGCAGTAACATAATGTGTATGCAGCCGGTATTTATTGGGCTCAAACATTTAAATACACCAGTATGGTCCTTTAAGGCCCAAATGTGTGTACTGACCGGCGTCTGGAAGCAGCAGTATAACTGTGTGAGGTAGGGGTGACAGTGGGCCATTGCCAGCACCCTCTTCTCAGTCATGGTGCACTCTACGTCATCATCCTGCAGTATGATGTCCTTTTTCAACACTTTGACTGCAAAAACCCGCTCTGAGCCGTCCAGCCTCACCAACAGCACCTATAAATACAACAAACACACACACACAGATAGTTTGATGTTGGGAATTTACAGATTTTCCTGTATTAACTTCAGACTATTTTTGTATCAGAATGTGTGAGTTTCATTCTGAATTGTCCGCACATAGAAGGTGATTGCTCACATATAAGTCAAAAATAGGTGATTTAAAAATTAAAATACGCTTTTTAAAACCTGAAAAAATTTTGGAGTGTACTATAACTTCACTGCACTGAGTATTTTACATCATCAATCCTCTCCTGTATAATCTCACCTTGCCAAAGCTGCCTTTTCCAAGCAGATGGAGGAAAGTAAAGTTTGAGATGCCCAACCGTCTGGTCTGCTGCTGAGGCTCCTCGCTCTCCGTGCTCACACTGACCACCTTCAACTGGCTCTGACCTGCACTTTTGTTCTATAAAAAAATTTTAAAAACACTTCATTGAGCCTGATTATACACACATTTATCTAGAGTAAGCATTCATTTGACCCATTCTGCCAAACTAGAAAGCCTTCATACCATGGAGGTGCGTTTGGCGAGTCCCCCAGCCTGCAGACCCACTTCTGCAAGCTTGTTAGCGAGTTCCACGCTGTTGACCCCACAGCTGGGAGCGACGTTGCCTTTGCAGCGGATGTGAACATTCATTTTACAGACTGTGGAGCGAGAAACCACACAGACAGGAGCATTGAGCTTAAAGCAACAGAGAGGGCAATGAAAGACAACTGAAAGATGCTGATTTGGACAGACGAAAGTCGGCATTCTTACTTTTGCAGTGCAGCCCCTGCCTGATGATTCCCCACAGCAGTGAGCCACAGTGATCACAAAAAGTGGGCGATTTGTAGTTGTGGACGTTGAACTTGTGAGGGACGTTGATGCTGAAGCCTTGGCTTGTAGGCTGAGGAAGAGAAGAGACTGTGCTGCAGTGGATTTTTCAGAAGCTTTTCACATTATGCTGTTCACAACCAAATGAAACCTCGTGTTGCAGAAGTATGTTTAACCATACAGTAAGCGAAATAATAAAAAACATTTAGAGTCTATTGTGAAAATATTTTTTTCATATTCTCCTCATAGAGCTGATTTCATTCTATTTATAGTTGTGTTATGTAGTTGCTTCTTTGCAAATTTTTTAAAGGAATGAAAACTTGCATTGTTCAGCACGATGTGATAAAACACCACAGCAAAAATACTGACATATGCACATGATGAAATAAGCACAGATGTATATATAGCTAAATGTTAATGTGCTAAAAAAGGATATTTGGAAGACTAAAATGTGGTAGCCATTGTTCTGCATCATTGACCAGCTCAGCACTAAAAACAGGAACCTACAGTATACGTACAGGCTTCCAATCACCGCAGGTGTTTATCAGATGTGTGTGTGTGTGTCTCTTATAACATGTGCACAGAGGAGCTTCATTTTCAAAAGAAGCGTGTTGCTTTTTAGCTATGCTAAACTAATTTATCAGGACTGTATTAAGGACTGTACCAATCAGCTTATTTTGCTGCTACTTTTACTGTGGCCAAAGTTTGCTGAGTACAGCTTTAACTGGCACTCATGCTGTTCTTACCTGTTCCGTTGTTGGCTTCTTCATGCGTGGACACACGGTGATGACGTGCTGGTGGCATCGTTTATGAACCACACAGGCACACACTGTGGGTGTGAGTAAATATAGTCACTTAATATCAAACCCATAACTTATGTGTGGGCGTTCTGATCTATGTTAGAGAGCAGGTAGAGAACATAAAGTGTACTCACCTTGGCACTGGTAGCCCTGCTTTCCAAATACACCCCTATGAGACAGAGACACAATCAGAGCTTCCGCTGCACCACTTAGTTTACACAAGCACACATGTATGCAGCGGCAGTCTTTCTTTCTTTCTCACCAGATGAACTCTCTGCAGTGAAAACAGAAGGTGGGCTGGCGGAGGAAAGTGGACATAAACTTGTGTCCGTTGACCTGGTGAATCCTCCGTCTCACGGCCCCATTCCGCTTCCTTGTAAACTGCTTGTAGGTCTTCTCTTTCACAACGGCATCATCTGACAACAAAACGTGAGCATTTGTGTTCAAACGACAGGGGAAGGGGTTTGAAAAGATTTATTTTTTCTGCATCAACCAACCAAGCAATGTCCTAAACATTAAGTTTCATGCCACATTAAAGGATCAATTCATAAAACAAGGAGGGTTGGGCATGTTGATCACTGTCACTTGACAACCAGGAAAGACAGACTGTGAAGGATGTAAAGCATGTGTGAGTGTGTGTGTGGTTTGGTTATATGTGAGTGTGACATATATTTATTCTGCTGTATAGGTGAGGTATTTGTAAAGTGTTAAAAACCACACATACACTATGGAAACTGGTCTGCAGCGCCCACCCCCACAAACATCAGACACAGCTGTGGTAATGTGTGAAAAGGGACTTCACATTCAAGCTGATAACACACTAAAGCCTTATGTTGTTTACAGAACTAAGTTTTTCAAGAACAAATTAGGTCTTTAAGTCTTTCATCATATATTTCATTATGATATAAGTTATTATTTCATTATGAGATATTTTAATATTTAATATTTCAAGTTGTTACTTTGAGGTCTTACGCATTTACTTGCAATTTTTTAATCCCAATGCTGACATTAACAACTGAAATGTTTTCTGATAGCTTTGTGACAAAGTGACTATAGTAGGAAAAACATCTGAGTGTTTCTAAGTGACTAAAGGGAAAGAGCAGGTCAGACTCAAGGAAAAAACGCTTCTGAAATTTCAGGAAATGCTCATGATATCTCAAGTGATTTATAGCCAAATGATTCAAGAAACTGACTTCTGTTTTTAAATCAGACAACAACAAAGCAGACAGCTTGACAAAGCTTTAACAAAACCAACATCAATAAAAGATGGAGAAATATTTTGTAAGACATGCCAACATTCTCCAATCATGAAAAAAACAGCCATACTTCCAAATCAACCAAATAAAAATCCAAAATAAACTTAAAAATAAATAACATATGATATTTTGAGGTTATAAAAGCTATTTTCCTGAAATCCAATTCTTGTAAAATTACATGTCAATATAAAGCATTAATTACTGTCGGGGAGCCGCTTGACATAAACTTTTAACATGACTTCTTATATGCAGCCACAAATATGCTCCAGTATAACCCAGCATTCAAAAGTTTGGAAATCACCCAGAAATTTTTATGTTTCTGACATTTGAAATTGACATTTTTATTCACCAAGGTGGTATTAAATTAATTAAAATATACAGCCAAACATTAATAATGCTGCAAAGGCTATTACTAATTTATAATTAATTAATCACATAAAACTGCAAAGCTCCATTTTCAGCAGCAAATTACTCTAGTGTCCTAATCATAAACTCATTTAGCTCATCCTCATTAATTAATCATATTTAAATGCTAACTGGTTATTAGAAACATTTTTGTAATTATGAGCACACCTGAAACTTATTATTCTGTTAATTAAGTAGGTAAATCCTCTTTATTTGGGTTGCAAGGTACTGGCATTCCTAAAGTTCAATTCTGGATTCAAAAATGGCCAAAATAAAACAGCTTTCTGCAAAAAAAAAAAACACATCAGACTACTGTTGTTTTGCAAAATGAAGGTTATATCATGTCAGACTACCAAGAAACTGAAGATTCATTCAAAAATGTCTTGAGAGAAAAGGGATCTTGAGCCCAGATGCTCAAGATGATAAGTACATCAGAGTCTGAAATTTAAGAACACACACCTTACACAGTTAGCTGCTGCTTTACATAGAGCCAAATCCAGTGTCATCTGCCACAGCAAAAAGAGGACTCCGGGAATTTTTGATTCTAAATTTTTTTAACAGTAGTGTACATATAATACAGCATTTGGTAAAATTTAACTTTGCTTTGGCTGATTGTTTCACTTAAAACTCTCCAAACCCACAAAGAGCAACTTTCAAACAGAGCAGGATCACTGGCAATTGCCTATAAAATGTAACCATTGTATAGTAATATTCTGCATTTTCATCATTGCTTTGAATCCCAAATCAACTTGGACCCGCAAGTGGACTCATCATCACATCAGCCTCGGAAAAGTATGGAAAAACTAAACTCTACCTAGAAAAGCACCGATGCCAATAAATACAGAAACTCTAATCAGTCACACTAAAGTGCAGAACCATAACCTTCTATTTTCCAGCATGGCAGGACATTATTTATTTATTTATGAAGTATTACAGGCAGCAAACGAGCTGCGACAGAAGCTAAAAGGGGAACTTGATAGAGCTGGGGTCGGCCTCACAGCAGAATCAGGATGGTTAAACACACTGCAAACAGGTGCGCAAAATGTCTGCAGAAGAAACATTCTTTGTGTCTTAACAGATCAACTTGACAAAACATAAGTGGCGCATACCAACCTGTCCATGTCACACACACTCTCTCACACTCAGGTATGCAGGCACAGATAATTACAGAGGCTCTTTAATAAAAGAGCTACAACGTGTGTGTTTAAAGCTGACAGATGCCACTAATAATTAAAAGGAAGATGTGGCATGTATCAGAGTAGACAAGAGGTTGACTGTAAAAGATTATCACTGAAAAAAAAAAAAAAAANAAAAAAAAAAAAAAAAAGAAAGTGAGACAGACGGAGAAGTGGGATGGAGCTATTTATGCGTGAAGAGACACACTTGGTTGCGTTTTGTCAGGGTGGAGCAGCCTTACCATCAATAAAGGATCCAGTGAGCGTAATAAGAACGTAGATCTTGCCTTCTGGCTCCAAGTCAATCTGCAGGCACAGACACAGACACATGCACACACACAATTTATATTGCTATATAATAATGCACATTGACACTGAAACCTGCCACAATGTCACAATAGCACTTGCTTCTCAAATCTAAAAAAAAATGTATGTACTCTAGAGTAATACATAAATACAGTTCATCATACTGAAACTTGGCAATTTATTAAGAAATACTCTTCAGACACTTTAAGAAGACAGACGGCGAGTGTGATGTCTCTTTCTGACATTTCAGTGTCCGTCCTTCAGCGCTGCTATGTTATACATGAAGCTATGCAAGTGCATATTTGTGCATTCTTCAATGTGCATGCAATGTGGCGAGAATTTGGAAAGCATAGCACAAAAACAATAAAGCAGGTCTAGCAGGCTGGGCTGGATGCAGAGGTTGACGTAACACAATGCTCAGCTGAATAGCTTATAAATGTCTGTGCAAGCATTGAGAAGACCTATAAACACAAATAGATCCTGTCAGAGGTGGTCAGAGACAGACAGCAAGAGACGCTCCCTGCAGTAACCGCTGAATGGAAAGTTAGGTTACTCAAACATTAATAAAGCTCTGTTAGTGCTGCATACACCCAACCTGCAATAAGACAGATAAATTAGATGTGGCTCTTTCATTTTATTTCATCATCTGTAGGAGTTTGTTTCACTTCATCTCGACCTTTTTCAGTTACCTGATCACATCCTGTGCTTCATTTTAAAGTCTAGACAGCCACTTTGACTTGGCTGTCCGCAAGATTGTATCCGTGTGTCATCATCTTAGGACCTGCTTACTCTGCTCAAAGTCAAGCTAAACTGTACAGAACTGCCATCACATGAACTGTTCTGTTCTATAATAGACATTGGCGATGACAGCATGATGATGATATTTAAAAGCAGAACAGCTAAGTTTACATTAGAGGAAGTTTCTCGGTTTTTAGTAACAGGGGATTGATCTGTTCCATTCAAGCAAGCAGCACATTTGGAAAATGGAAAATTGTAGGGCCATATTGAATCCACTTTCACTTTTAATACCTTTTAGAAGGACATTATCAAGGACAGTGAGGTCTGATTATCGGCAACATAATGTGATATAAAAGATTCTAGTTAATAAATTGAGTAAGTCAGTAATAAGTCAGAGATGTCACGGTTTGCGTAGTGGCGTAAGTGGCAACTGATGGGTGGCAAAGGAAACTGGTCTGCAGTGGTGAGGATGTGAGCAAAAGAGTGGGAGGCAGATAAAGTCAAGCTGCTAACACAGCTGAAAATGAGACACAATAGCACATAATATTACTGAATACTTACATGTTTGTTTAAATGTCATGGAGTGAAAGATGATAATGAGGTCTGACCCAATTTCATAACAGATTCTCGTAACTGTTTACTGTTTTTCAACCTTTAGCGTTTGTGAAGTTAAAGTGCATCACATAGGATAAGGCTAGAATACAGAAAAATAAAAGGTGAATAAGTGCTAAAATGAGAGAAAAAGTAGCTCCTGGCTCAAAGCCAACAGCACTGCGGCCGTGAGCCCTTGAGCACTGTGATCATATGGTGGGAACTCTGTAAAAACAGCAGTGTGGGCGTGAGACGGCTTGTGCACTAGTCTCTGCTGCTTCATATGCAAATCAACAAAGCAAACAAAATTTAAAAAAAAAAAAAAANTTTAAAAAAAAAAAAAAAGAAAAAAGAAAAGCCTCTTCACAGTTCATATCTCTTGCACCCTGAAGTGAGAACTTCACTAAGAAAATTACTTCTACTTCTTGCAGAAACTGCAGGCTGAGCAGTTGTGTGCCACTTCCCCTGCATGTTTGGGTCTTGATGAAACTTTGTGCAAAGCCATTTAATGTTCTTGATTTTCTGCTCCTTATTCTGCTTTATTTCTGTTTCACTATTCTGCTACTGGAGCAAATCAATTTCCCCCTGGGAATCAATTAAAATCTCTCTCTCTTACATAGGACAAGTCTACATGTGATTATAGAGTTGTGGTCCTCAGTCGATACCCTCTGCTTGCTCCAGGCCTGGACATGCGCAGGTTACATTCACCATCACCTGCTTAGTTCCAGAAGGCAGAAAGTCAGTCAGAAGAGCAAAACTCTAGTATGAAGACAGTTTTCTGTCTGTCTAGATCAAAGTGATGCTTGGGGAAACTAAGGAAGAGTGGAGGACTTTTGCTCATGTCATGATGAATCTCACTGAGCACAGGAGTGTCTCCAAATAAAAATAAAGCCTTTACTCTATGCTGTTATTAGCTTTTGGCGTTTGCTTCACCCTGAATTATCCAGTGTATACTTTGAATAAGCTTTGAAGCATTAATAAGAGCTTAACATTAAGAAGACTGCAGACACAATCCGCCATGGATGGTTTATTTTTCTCCCCAGGCAACTGCTGGACTGATCACTGTGGGGTGCAGGGAGCGGGTTCTATCACCATGTATGTGTTTGTAAGGCCAGGTCACACATTTTGTAGCCAGGGCTCTGCGAGTCTGTGCACCTTGCAAAGTTTCACACAATATAACAAGCCCGCACAGCTCTTGGAAAGCAGAAATAACACCTTTGCCTAGCAGGGGCATGTGTGGTTTCAGACCATATACCAAAAGTATTGTACCCCCCCTGTATTTTTGTGTAAACTTTTCTTTCTGAGCTAAAATACCACTCCAAAAAAAAAAAAAAAAAAAAAAAAAATTAGTGTGTTAGAGTAAATACAACTGAAAAAAGCCAATATTTCTTAATAGTGTTAAGTAGGAAGATACTTTTATTAGCAGAGATCAAACAGTAAGTTAAAACATCGTCTTTGAGGTAGGGTCAGAGCAGATGGTTTTCGTGTTTTCACTGACTTTAGAAATATTGTAGTCATATTCTCTGAAATCCAAATTTAAGTCTAAAGAATAGTTGAATATTCTGAATGAATAATCAACTACTTCTACAACACCAATAAATGGATTTTGTTGTGTTTGGAGTGATACTTCGGTAAAGTTTACACAAAAATACACGGGGGTGCAATACTTTTGGCCTTGCTGATGATCACAGTGAAGACTGCCTGATATATAGGTCAAAGGAATGAAAGTTCATGTCCTGCAATGCCCCAGTTGAAAATGATGATGATATATGAGAAAGTTATCCTTTGTTATGTCTCTACCAGGGTTTTCTATGAAGCGCCGTATAGGACAAAAATCACGTTTCATTCACTCACAGATATACGAATGTGCGCATACACACTAGTATAAGCACGAAAGCGCGCATACACGCGACTATAAGCGCACACACACACACACACATATACGAAAGCGCGCATACACACTAGTATAACCACGTATAGACACTACTACACGCGCAGATTATACATGTGTGAATGAGGCCATCAATACTAGTGTGTGTGAGAGGTAGCATACTTGTCTGTATGAGAGACAATACATGTGTGAATGAGAGACAATCACATTAGCGTGTGTGAGAATTAATGTCTGTATGAAAGACCATACATGTATGAAAGAGAGACAATTGTAGTGGTGTGTGTGAGAGGCAATAATGTCACGGAAGAGGCGGGGCTAAAACCGGAAGCACAAGAATAAGCAAAAACCAGAATAAAAGCATAATGTGTAGAGATTTATTTGGCTGCTAGTTGTTGTTGATGTTACACTACAGTATTACACACAAAGCTGAGGTCAGCCTTAGCTAGTATCTGTATATTTGAGATTGTTCAATATTTGAGATGATTAGTATTAGAGTACCAACATAATGGAATAGTATTTGAAATTCCATCACAGCCTTTACTAGTGGTGCAATAAAGTAGGATGTAGTTGTCTTATATAGTTACCTGGATTACAATGAAATTTACTTTATTTATTATTATTATTATTATTATTATTATTATTATTGTTATTTATATTTACTTTATTTCATCACTGTCAGTTAACAGTTACAATTAAAAAAACAAAAAATAAATAAATTTTTGGTAAACTGGCACTGGGGTGTTTAGAGGAGATACCTAGAATATGCTAAATTAAAAGGAAAAAAATATTTAATTTAGGGATTAACTTACATTTTTAAGCACCTACCAATAATGTACATACTCTGTGGACCTCTAACTATTGTAATACTGTAATATAAATATTCCAAAATATTGTATTATTTGTCATTAACAAGCTATCATGCGCATGGTTGCTACAATTCTCTAAATGTCCAGCAGGCGGCAGCACATTAAATAATAAATTGGCCCACACACCAAATGGCACAAATAAAAAATAAAATTAAATGTAACACTTCTGAGCTACCAGATTAAATGACGATGATGTCATAGAAGGACCAAGGCTATAACCATAAGTTATATAAAATATTAGGTAACACTTTTAGCTTTAAATACATACATCACATTACAACACAATTCAATATTTTGACCTTCAAAAGTTGAAATGTTGAAGTTCAAATATTTGTATGCACCACTTGCAAAGGCTGACCGCTTTATTCAATTTCAAATCCTTGTTCCATTACGTTGGTACTCTAATACTAATCATCTTAGTTACATTATGCTTTTATTCTGGTTTTTGCTTATTCTTGCGCTTCCGGTTTTAGCCCCGCTTCTTCCGTGACATTATTGCCTCTCACACAGACTAGTATGATCTCTCATTCACACATGTATCGTCTCTCATACAGACATATTAACTCTCACACAGTATAGTATGATCTCTCATTCACACATGTATCGTCTCTCATACAGACATATATGAACTCACACACACACACACATACATGATGATCTCTCATTCACACATGTATAATCTGCGCTCATAGTAGTGTCTATGCTATATGCGTGATCATACCATTGCGTGTGTGTGGTTACACTAGTGTGTATGTGCGCGATATGCGCTTGTTAGTACAATATGTGTGGTGACACTAGCGTGTGTGAAGGAAACATGATTTTTGTCCTATATGGCGCTTCATAGTTTTCCAAAGGCGTTCTCCTCTCAGAGAGCAGGAGGGATTAGGACAGAGCTGACACTAAAATATGTATGTCATGTTTGATCATTACTGGAAACAGGCATGTGTCTCAGAAAATAACACGTGATTGAAATGTTCTGTTGCTCGTGAATGCTAAAATGTTAAAACTTCTCATAGAGATATTAGAATATTTCTATATTTCCTCAAAATTTTCTGATGTTTTCTTACTTTTGAGGTTTGGAAAACATTTTGATTTTCTACATTCATATGATATCACGTTTTTTTGTTTTTTTGTTTTTTGTCGTTTTTTTTTTTTTTTTTTTTNTTTTTTTTTTTTTTTTTTTTACTCACCCATCCCTCAAAAGTCTCTCCTGTATTGGAGGTTTTGATGAAATCCTCAAATCGGATTGTGCAGTTGGCCACAAAGTCGTCATATCCGACTGGAGTATCGTGGAAAACAGCCAGCTCGATGAGTTTCCCGTTGCTGACGGCGAGACAAAACTCCTCGTTGTAAGTTGGTGTGTTTGTTTTATGTTTGGAGTTGGTCTGTCCAATTTTACAGTCGTCCACCTTCACCACGATGTATGGATCCAGAGCAGGACGCGCCTTGTTGAAGATGACAGAATGCCTGAGAGAGAAGGTGGTGGGTTTCAGGTCCACCGCCTNCGCCTTGTTGAAGATGACAGAATGCCTGAGAGAGAAGGTGGTGGGTTTCAGGTCCACCGCCTCCCCGATCCGGAGTTTCAGGTACCCGTTAAACTTCATTTTTCTTCAGCTAAAAAGTACCAAGGAAGTAAAACATTTATCAGCAACCGGCAATAATAAAGTAATAGTTCATAGTTTCCAAATTTGGTGTCAGCTCCTGTGCCCCGTTGCGTTCATGGTGAACGGGATTTAACCTGCTCCTGTCCTCCGGTCTCACGGGGCAGCAGCCGCCAAACACCAACTTGTCTGGGTTTGAAGCTGTTTGAAGCCTGTTCCCGTAAATATGAAGAGCTACGAGTTCCGCATAACAACTCTCTCTCTCTCTCTCTCACACACACACACACACACACACANACACACACACACACACACACACCGCCCGTCAACTTCAACCTGTCACCGCTGAGGTCACATGGGTCCATCTGTAGTCCTGAAGTCAGGGACTATATTTCCCATAATGCATCATACCGCGCTACGTATGGAGACGACTCACCTGTCCTGTTCTGAGTAAGGTAATACTGCCCTCTAGCGGCTGCCACATAAGACTGCTAGTCTTATGTGGCAGTCTTTTCTTTCTTTCTTTCTTTCTTTCTTTCTTTCTTTCTTTCTTTCTTTCTTTCTTATCACTTATCACAGTTTGATTCATTGAGCATTTGAAACTAACTGAGGACGAATAAATAAAGTGTAAAGAATGTCAATTGAAATGAAATTACATTTATTATTACTTTTTCTGTCACTTCAACAGCGCTTCCTGCAGGAGCAGTCTAACTGTAAATCAGCCAGTCAGACCCTGTAATGATTAGACTGATACCCCTGATTTGTATACTGAATGAAAAATACATTATTTAATACATTTATTTACATATTTAATATAATAAAATCAACAAAACCATGGCCCAGAGGAGATGCAGTCCAGATTTTTCTTTCTTTCTTTCTTTCCCTCCTTCCTTCCTCTTAAATTCTACACCACTATCCCTTTTTCTTGTCAAACCTTTACATGCTATTCTCTTTCTCTCCTTCTCTGTGGGTGCCGTGTCTTTAGAGAAGTCTGCTCCATCCATAAATGCCACGATCAAAGTCTCAACTTTATTGGTGTTAGACTTGACCTCTCACCCCACTCTGCCAAATGTCAGCACACCACATGTCTCTGCTCCAGCTGTTTCAAATAAAGAGCCCAGGTCCCAGATCTTACACATCCCTGGGATACAGACTGTCTTGTAAACAACCTCTTACACATGACTTTACCGCACAGAAAAGGGCTGTAGTGATAAAACTGGCAGATAGCAGATTGCTTCATTGCAGGAGATGAATGTGAACACACTCACAGCTATCAGCAGCAAGGCATGATTTTTTTCTATCAAACCAGATCAGATCAGGTTAAACTGAAACATTTTCACCTATGTAAGGTGTAAATAACATTGTTCAACAAAAGACATGCTACTGGAAGCACAACCTCATTGCCTACATCATTTGTGATCTAACGCCTTAAATTCAAGCTGTTTTAATGGTGTCTTTGCTTTAACAAAGGGTGACAGTGAAGATGAGAAAGAAGTTATTAGATGAGGCTAGTTTGTGAGTCCATTTTTGAGTTTCACACTCTCCAGCAGAGGGCAGAATTGGATTGCTGAATTCATTTCTCTCTCACCTTCCCCCTCTATATCTCCCTATTTGTCACTCATGCTAAATCATCTATGCTTAAATCCGTATATTTTATTTCATCTCTTTCTTACTTTCCCTTGGAGCCAGAGCTGGCATTTTTACAGTCCGGGATGATTTGTTTGGTTTCTTTGTTCTACCAGCTGTCTGCTTCTTTCTCTCTCTGTCTCTCAAATTTGCTCTTTGCCCTGCATCCCTTCCTCCTCATTCCAGTCTAACTTACTCACTGTAAGTGGTTGTCTTGAATTATGCTCCCATGGAAACATGGGAAAAGTCTGCAAATCTACATGAATCTAGATACATCATAGAGTAAAACAACTGTACACGTGTGCATGAGACACAAACAGAGAAATGTGCATGCCTCTCCCACTACACACACACACTGACTCATGCATACATGCTTCTGGATGTACAGTATCTTCTCAGGATGCAAAAATTTTACGGCACACAAGCACAGGCCAGCTACATAAAGCCTCCCATATTTCAGACCAGCGATTCTCTGTATATAACTAAATTTCAGCCACTTGTTGAGTTTCCACATTTTCTTAACAGTCTACGGTCCAATTTGTCTGTATAACCCAGGACAGCTCAATCCTCTGGCTCCCTGCCAGGTACACCCGATAGCTGCAGCTAATGAACCATAGCATTGGTGCCAAACAGGGCAGCAGGGAATAAGAAAAATAAGGGCCAGGTATAGCCAAGCCCATTCCCAACTCGTATGACTTCTGTGAGAAAAATCCTGAGGGGGCAGTGTGCACCCCCACAAACTCAATTACACCCATCAGTCATTGGGTCAGAGCACCAGAACCATCCCCCATTCTAGTCAGCGTACCCCAACATTTCCAGGTAGAATAAGGCTGAGTCCTGTGTTGAAACCTTCGCGCTGAACAAAGTCACACATGCAAACACACACACACAACTCCCTGGAGCTCTCCTCTTTGGAAGCAGAGGCATCCCATAAATCACACCTGTAAAAGCTGATTCAGTACTAAATGTCCTTTATTCACAAGTAGTGTTTACTGCCAGTGCTCTGCCACAGGAAAACATGATTTAAGTTGACGATATTAAGTGGGAGTTATGCCAAGAGGCAGATGGAGGGCAGAGTGAGTTTGGGTCATACTTAGTTGATTATCACATTCCTTGAAAGCTGTGTAGATAAAAAAAAAAAAAAGNAAAAAAAAAAAAAAGAAGAAGAAAAGACATTCATGTCCAGGATAGAGGATGTAGATGTTTGAAAGGCAGTAAAATAAAGATGGACTGATAAAGTGGTGTTGTGAAAAGTGGAGGAATGTAACTGTGAGAATGTTGTGTCCTGCACTGGACAGCAGAGCAGAATGAGGGAGAGAAGGGGTGGNGGGGGGGGGGGGGGGGGGGGGAATGGATCACAGAGAGAAGAGTTCACCCCCCATCCCAAAACAATGCCTGCTCTTAAATCCCATACTGCAACAACTGACCGCTGAGCCTCCATCAGTGCCTTCCTGCTTATCAACTTCTGCTTATCATCTGCCACAATAACCAACACTGCAATATTTCTCATAATTAAATATTATACTAGTTTAACCTCAATTCTTTTGCATGCTCACAATATACATTCTGTCATTCTCTCCCTGAGGATTGTTCTTTGTGACTATGGTAACAGCAGTATTGGAGCCAGCCTGTCATTGTATTGTTGCTATTGTTTCCACCTTGAATGTGGACAGATGGGTGACGTCAGGCAGCCAAGTGTGTCAAGCAGTTCTTCCCTGAACTCTGTTTTAAGAGCCTCTATTCAAGACAGCAGCATGTGTACCACACAGGTTAAGCACCTGAGTTGTGAGTGTACAAGGAGAAATTGGAGAGAGTTTTGTGTACAGTCCATGTTGTCTGACATCAGAACAGTAGAGAGGTGAAGGACATCGCTCATCCTTATATTTGCAGTTTGAAGTGCCTGAGACAGATACGCTAAAAAAGCAGGAGCAGATGACAGTGTCAAGACTCATGATGTTCTACACAAAGGCTACTGAAGATGAGTGTTGCCTGTTGAGTTGTTAAGAGAGCATTTCTTCCTCTTGCTTTAAGAAATTATTCAATCTAAATAAGAAATTTACACTTTACATATTTGTGGATCTTCCATCACTACGACTTCATAAAACCCCATAAAAATGTGAGCATGAACACAATAAATCCTACCTTGACTGGAACAGCATGAATGAAAGGGCATCTGCCGTCTTAAAAAGAGTCTTCAGAGCGAGGAATGCTCTTACTGTGACACAAAGAGCATGTTTACTGATAGAGCATGGAAATCGATTAAAAGCAGAAAAGCAGCATGGGGTGATGGGAGATGAAGGAAGCAGAGGGCAGAATGAAAAACTGGATGAAGAGCACTTCATTTGTGGTGACACTTGAGTATCAGTGGCATTTGCTGAGTTGCATTCTGCTACCGAGACTAACACGGAAAACCACGAATCATGCCAAGCAGCATTATAAAACTTATGAGAAAAGATCCTTGAAGCACCTTTCAGCTGGCGTGGAATGCCTTCTGAACAAGATTATGTGGGATTTGCTTGTTCACTGCATCTGAAGGCAGGCTGCTGTTCTGAAATGCAAACAGGAACAGGAAGTGAAATCCTTCATGGGTGACACTTTCTGCCAATCTGTAGTGAGGAGACAATACACTGAAGAATAAACTCCAATACTTAGTGCCATCAAACAATACAATATGATGATCAACTGTCTTTTTTTTTTTCTACACTCTCACAAAGGAAATACAACTCAAAGGTCATAGAAGAGACATGGGTTCNCTTTTTTTTTTTCTACACTCTCACAAAGGAAATACAACTCAAAGGTCATAGAAGAGACATGGGTTCACAAGCCATACCCCAAAATCCTGATTTCCACCAAGAAAAACTAACTTTCAAAGAACACAGCCTACACCTCTTAAAACAATACGAGAGCAGAGCCTGCCAACAGGGGTTTAATTTCAGCCCACCATCATTCCTCCGCTCCATTCCATCTCTGGGAGATGGTGTTGTCATACTGCTGGACATGGGCCCAGGGTGTGAGTGAGTTTAACTAAACAAAAACACTCCCATCCTAGGCTGAGGACACATGCCCCAGGCAGACCTCCATAAAAACAGCTCTGGTCTGTGTTAACATGCATGTTTCCAACACATGATAAAGCTGGGAGAACACTGCCATATCTGTTTATCTCTTCCAAGTGGAGTTTCAATAAACCATGCAAGAATTATCAGCAAAAAAAAAAAAAAAAAAAAAGGATGAAGTGAGGCGTAGACTGCTGTGAATGCAATCAAACACTAGGTGGTAATCTTGTGTTGTGTATGAGTTTACATCATGGCTGTGTTGGCTGACATTCAAATGATGATGGCTGATAGACATGATGAACAACTATCAAGGCGCATTCAGAAAATCTCCCTTCCACTACCAAACAGATCATATTCAACTTCAAAAAGCAAAAATATAGATAGAGTCTTAACTAACTGCGGTGCATTCAATGACACAATGCCATTCTGCATGCAAGTGTCTCTCAGAGAGGCAGATGGGCATTTCCTGGAACTGGGGAAACTCCTTTAAACAGGTGTGAAAAGCGAGCAGCCACCGCATTATGGAGGGACGGCAGGGCTGGTCTGCCTAATTCCTGAGATTAAAAGCAGCAGTAGGGTGGCTGTAGGTTCCAGAGGCAGCATGAAGACAATCTAAACAGCATCGTGATTAGAAACGTACCGAGCATGTGGCTTTCATTAGCTACAGACTGAACCCAGAGCCCAACACTGAGGGATGGGTTCCTGCGTCAATACTACGCCTGCCAATCAAGCACACAGCCACGAATATGACAGGCTGATAAGCTTTTCACAGCACTGACAAAGACACTATGGGGCTTAAATGAGCAAAACGACATATTACTGCATAAATAATTCCCTTTTATTAAATGTAAGTAGTTTGAAGAAAATCATCAGATTCTAAAGCACCAAATATATCAAATCAGTCTTAGTAAATTGTACAGAACACAAATGGCAGTTGATATTTTTATACCTGAGGTCTAAAAGTGGTTGTGTGAAAATCCTTTACGTGAATTAAATGATAAAAATAAGAGGGAAAAAAACAGCAAAGAATATAAAGAATTAACATGATAAGGCCATACAAACAGGAAATATAAATGAGTCAGTGTGCTATGAACAAAATCTGATAAGGTTAAAAACCTGACACATTTACAATGTTCAGACTTGGGTCAATAGCAGTCAATTTTTGGTTGCATAGGTAAATAATTTTGTTTTTACGCATATGACAATACATCTGTAGACAGTACAAAAAAAGTGAAAATCGTGCAAATCTCCCCATAAATTTCCTAAAATATAATTGCTCAACACCATCTTGTATTGATGTGACACAATAAGCCTCGTTTTTCTGTAGATTAAAAACAAACAGCGAAATTTATCTGCAAGCAGACTTTGGAAATGGTCGCCCAAATCTCTTTAAGTCCAAAGCCAAAGTGTAAATGCTCATATTACTGAGAGAAAACTTGGCCTTTGTTTTAAATGACCATGTATGTGCTGTAGCCTTTAAGACTCTCAGAGTAAATGATGGCATCTCAGTTTGGTCCATGTTTGTGCATCAGAAAACTTGTGACTGCGGAAAGTTCATTTGTAGTCTAGAGTTGAGGAAAACTTTATCATAAATCAGCTTTCTCAGGTGATGCTAATTAGCATCCATCTGTTCTTTTGCTTTACCCAGTATCCAGTTTCTTTGACACGTGTTTTCCTTTCCGTGCTCCAAGTTGTGCTTGATTTTTGGAAATGGGGGGCGTATCACGAGTCCTGCGTCCACATGATGACAATGACAGAAAAACTGAGCACACCAACAATCAGGCCAAAGATCACCAGAGCCACAGCCTGGAAGCACAAAGAGTACATACAGTATCATTACCTGGGAGGAAATGACTATCACACCTCAAATTCAGTTAAGATAAAGGGTAAATATGAATAAAGTGAGTTTGTAAGAAGGTATTAGCAATAATCAAGATAAAATCTGGACATTGTGTACTTACCCCAATGGATTCATGGGATGTGAGAGTCTGGCTGCTGATCTTGAGGTAGAAGACACCAGGAAAAATAAACAGGAGGAGGGTGGATGTGGTCGATCCTACAGATCAAACAGGAATGGCAGTAGGAGTGTGTGTGTCTGAAAGTGGCAACTTCATAAAGAAGCCATTTGAGTAGGACTGCATCATTAATTATGTATAAGCACACACCATGATTTTTGCTACCACAATCAATAATTATGGAATATCAACATCTTGGCTTTCATTTTAATGTCTGCTATAGTTGACAACAGATCAAAAACAACATAAGATTTTAATATAAGATGATGTCATAAGCTACGATTTAGAATTATGACTAATATCTAGCAAATACAGCATTTTAGCTTGGATCCTGACAACTTGCACATCGTCTCCCTCCCAAATGTCCAAAAACCAGCACATACCCACTATTCCAAACACTTTTTGGATATCTGGGACAAAGATGGCAAGCAGCAGCACCACACCCAGGATGATCAGAGTTGCAGTGATGTGGACAAACCAGGAAAAGGGCCGTTCTTCAAGCAGCAACGTAGTGACAGCCTTACGGGCCTGGAACAAATGAACATACAAACACATGAGAACACACACACACACACACACACATACAAGGCTCAATCAGACCACACAAAATCTCTGAAGATCTACCGTGTTGATGGTTCTGAACAAAAGTGACTAACAATTTTGCCTAAGAGGAGAAAACAAGATGGAAACTTGAGGGCTGTTAGCGAGGACCGGATGATGGAGGAAGAAGAAAACGGGTTGGAGTACTCACAGGGAAGTGGATGACTGGGACAGTCAGCAACACAGACAGCAGGATGGTCAAGCGAACTGTCATCACCATAATGTCATGTGGCAAGTAGGCGTCGTAGGCTAGTAGCAGCTCAGTATTTACATATCCTATGAGCAACAGATGAGAACACAGTGAGGGTACAGTTTGTTGTTGAAATGATGACAGATATGACAAGCCGTGGCAAAGTATGCCATGTCAAGTGCGTCCCTGTCGGCTTACCGTAAAAGGTGAGGTAGCCAAACAGGGCAGAGAGCAGGTAAACTAGGCAGCTGAGGCTGATACTGACATTCGTAACATTCTGCATCCTTGCCTTTGTAGGTCTGAAATTCAGAAGCAGAATTCACCAAGTTTATGTACTTATCGAACAACAGAATCAGCTTTACCTTTACTTCCACAGCTCAATTTAAGTTTCTGAAAGGATGTAGCACTGACCGGTCCAGCTCGCAGTAGATTGGCAGGACCGCCGTGTGGCACAGAAAGGAGAAAGCCATGGTGGGGATGGCGTAAGCGCTCTGCAATACAGATTAGCCAGAGCACAGTCATTATCGAGGCGGTGTGTTTGTGTAGTAGTAACTATCATCTGATCTGCACAGTGTGATGATGCAGGTGTGAATTCCCTGGTTTTACTGCACCAGCACATCAATCCATACTGTGTGCTGTCACTTTTTTAGGATCTATGAAAACAAGGTCAAGTTGTTTTCTGAGCAACTGGAACCAACATGTGCTTTGTGTAATTCTACATGCCACACATGAACGCGTGAGCTTTACAGACTAAATTACATGTGAGTGGCAGCTGCATGGTGCACTTGAGTATGTGGAGTTCCTTATGCACCGTCCAGTTTTTCATAGTTAAAAAGTGGGGAATGTCACTAGAATGTCACTAGAGTGAAACAACTACAACAGACTTATTTTTCAGCAACTTCTCACTGCCGCCTCAGAGGTTCTGCGTGTGCAGCATGGAGGAAACGGCTGATTTCATATACGTACCTTACTGGAGATGATGAACAGTTTGGCCGTACAGTCTGAGTCAGAGGAATTTGATAGCTGGAAAAACAAAAAGAGAAGAGGGAGTGTGTTATTTCTGAGAGGAGATGACTTCTGCAGTGTCGCTGCAAATGAGAGTAGGCGAAAAAAAAAAAAAATGAATTTCATAGCCTGGATATGTGGCTAAAAGGGGAAAACAACCATCTAAATTAACCTGTGCTGGGTCTGAAGTTATTGTATAGCCTGTATAATCCCAAAAGGTCAGAGGTCATTTCCAGGCGCAGGCAAGGTCACCTGAACTTCCTTCCCCTCAGGACTGGCACCAATCACCATGCACAGCTCCTCTGGTACTCATCAGCCAGAGCTGAAACAATCAGTAAACTCAATCTCCTAGATTTTCCCCCTAATCCCGTAGCCATGGCCGTCTGGTCTAGCCTGCCTCCCTCAGACCAAAGTGACCTACAGCGTAGTGACTTCAGTTTATGGGCATGTGCACAAGGGTCGGAAAAAATGGGGGTTATTACCTGGTAGGCACCTGAAAGCATCGTCACATTGTGTGGCAGTGGGCAAGGGATGGACCATTTCTTGACCACAACCTGAGTAGAAGACAACACAGCAGGTTACAGCAGAAGAGATGGAAAAATGATGTCTGGAGGTTTGTATCAGAGCTCACCACAACTATGAAGTACAACATGAAGATGAATGCAAGGCTGCTGGTGTAGCCTAGAAAGCCTGCAGGGGAGAGAGAGAGACAGATCTGATAAGTTACGGTCCAGTCAGAGTAGCAGATGAAGATGTCCCGTCCCCTGAAATGATCCACTTACCAATTTTAGGCAGAATTGACAGAGGTAGAATAACAAATACTGTGATTATGATCAAAAGCGTCTTGCCGTCTTCATACCAGGCATCACTGGAAAACGGGGAACAAAATGGACAGAAATTATTAAAAGTCAATGCTGAAGCTGAATTGAGCCATATTTCCCACCGTCACACCTCTGCTCCTGAAATGTCAGAGGCATTAAACATGAATCTTCAGTGCTTTAAAAATGGACAGGCTCTGGAAATTTGTCTGCATTTCGTGCTCAAATACAGAGCGACAGATTCATCATGTGGTACGAATTAGGGGCTTGAGCTCTCGCAAACCATAACAATTATGTAATTCACATGCAAACGTTGTGTCGCTCCGTCAGATGAGGCCACATTTCACTTGCTGAGCTTTTTGAGAGGGGGAATAATATTTTCCTTTGCCGAGGGATAACCTTGGCGGTTTCTTCAGCATCGGGGAGCTGGAGGAGGAGGGGCCATGTTCATGGTGACACATGTGGAAGGCATGCTGGCTCCACTGGGGTCGGGGTCAGACGGGAAGGGTGCTGCCTGGCGCTGCTGTGTGTCGGACCACAGCATGGGGTCACGAGGGACCGGCTCCACTGCTCTTTATGGGGCTCCCACAGTCGGCAGCACCTGCTCTGACCACATCAACACCCAGTGACCCCTGTTTGGCAGTTTCACAGCTGTGGCATTACTGTAGGCGCTGATGGATTCGTCTGTGTCTACACAGATTCTGTCCTGTAACTGGATGTCAGACAGAACGTGACTCTGACACTTCTGTCCCTTAAACATTTGCCCTATCACTTCTACTCCACCCTAAGTTTAGCTGAAGCCCTCTACTAAGGCTCGGTTAACACCTACTCCACATTTACACACTTTATGCATACACAAGGATGTAAAAAAAAAAAAAAAAAAAATCTCAAATTAGGATGCATTCTGGGAGCCTCAGAGCTTACTGTAAGGGCGCATGATACCTAGAAGACCCATGAAATGCAGTACATTTCACGCTATAACTAGCTGCAGGATAGTTCTCAGTCTAAGCTGCTGAATGACCGCCAATGAGTCAATCTCCACAAAGAGTTGAGGATCAGCGAAACTCCATCCAAGGCAGCAAAACCCCAAATCCTCAATGTGCTGAACTTTAAACCCAATGAGACAAACTTAAATAGGACATACAGTCTGCAGTACAAAGATTGAAAGACTGTTTTCTCTCTGCCATATTATGATAAATGAGGCAGAAAAAATGGAAGTGTTTTAATATAAAACAACTAATTTATTTAGGCTTTGATGGGAGAGCGTATGTGTCTGTTAACATCTCAAAGCCACTCATTAACAGAAATGTTTTGTTTCCCTCAGCAGTGAGCTGTAATTAGAATGGCAAAACTGATATCCTCTTGTATCAGTCTGATTCCGGGGAACATGTGCGAGAGATTTGGGGGGTGAAAGGAGCGCACTAATACAAAACAGCTGTGCAGGGAAGATTCAGATGCTGACAGATTGAGCTGAGAGCAGCTACGCCCCTTGCTTAAATCGGTGTGGCCCATAATAAAGTGATAGAAGTTACATTCTTGGCCTGAGACTTCTCTGCTTACTGTTGTCGGAGGATGAGGAGCAGTAGGCTGGTCCACTACAGCCTTATGAAGGATGCAGGTTGTTGATGATGGGTGATGAATGGCTCTCTGTCATAAAGACATTTCCTCCGGGTTTAGTTCATCTTATATAACCTCAAGCATAAGTTTCCCTCCAATTGCTCACAGGCAGTGAGTATTAGTGTACTGTGGTTTGGTGAGAGATCTTCCTCCACAGCATTATTCATACATTGCTCACTGGTGGCTGACTAATTCCGGCTTTTGTAGCATTGTGGTGGAAAAGTGTTAAGTTTGAGTGATTTGAAGGCCAAAAGTATAATTTACAACATCGTGAGGACAGGAATGACTCACTGTGTCGAGCTTATCCAAAACAAAAGCCTGGTTCTACTCACAGCTGTGATGACTTTTGAGAAAAATATCCCTTGTTGGGTGGGAGCTCACAGTATACCTACCAGGGATCATCAGCCCCGACGAAGCTACTGATCGATGCAGGAAGCTCTGACTTTAAGATGAACAAATAGGATGACATGGCTGGGGGGGNAGAGAGAGAGAGAGAGAGAGAGAGAGATTCAGAAAATTTGTGTTCTGTAAATGAAATCAAATCAAATCTATTCCATGTAAACACAATAAAAACACTGCCATAAGGAAATCTAAACTGGCTGATGTGTTTTCCGGGACTAGCAAGGGTGGAGGAGAACTGTGGGTCTGAGTTAACGCTGATGGGTGGGGCAAGCAGCTCAATGGATCATCAGGAAAGCTCTCAGTGAGGAGGAGCAGACATTCTGCAGATCTTCCGACTGCCGAAGCTCAGTCGCAGCAGCCAGAATAAAGAACTTCAAGGAGGAGGAATGCTAACAATAATGATCCCTGACGCTAATCCAGGTATTTCTCCCCTTTCTCCACTTTCCTAGGAAACAGGATATTGTCTGCCTCCGATGGACTCCTACATCCTTCCCCCGACGCTCGGGCAGCCAATCACAGAGGGGATCTGGGTCACTTCCTGAGGGTCGTACAAGTCCCGAAAACATTAGGATGAAAAGGGAATGGGGAGATGGAGAATGCATCAGGAGAACTGGATGTGTTTGGACCAAGACATGGGTAAAATGGGGATTTGGGGGGGGGTTGTGTGTGATCAGTAAAAAGGGAGATAATGTTAGGGGATTTAGGTTTGTGAAGTCAGGCAGAGCTGGAGTTAACTGGGACCTTATTGCCCCGGGACAGGTCTTGCACTCCCCACTAAATAAGCCGATACCTTAATCCCTCAGATCCTGTAATTGTTTTGATAAGAAAATTCCTCCAATAACCCTCCAGCCCACACAGACACAAGGGACTCGCTCTGTCAACAACTTACACCATTAATAAGCACTCAATTCTGTCAAAAAAGAGAAGATTCGGAGGGAGCAGAATCTTCTCTTCTCTGAAAAAGTGCTTTTTTTCAGCCAAGCTGCCACACGAAGGTTCATCGATCAACGTCAACACACCACAGAAATGAAAGCCAAAGACTTTTCTGCTCAACCACACAAACGGACACGCTGACAGGGATCACACAACGGGCATGATGCAATGGTTTAGTTTCATGCAGTTGGTTACTGTAAGCGCAACACCCACTTTTACGGTCATTAAGCATGATGGAAATTTCCTGGTGAGATAATACTTACATCTCTAAATAAAAAAGGCCCTTGAATGAAGAAAATGGGATTGTTATTAGTCGATGGTAAGAAAACATTGTAATCAGAAGTATAAAAATTCAAGAAAATTGTTGCAAACCTTCTGTGTGTGTGTGTGTGTGGTCAGTGAAGTCAGCAAAGTAGGAGAGCGTGTTCAACATAAGACAGCGTCACTTTCATTTCATTAAGAGCACGGGGAGAGGCTAGCTGTGGGAGCCTCGGCCGGCCAGTAATTAAGGTCAATTGGCTCATCAGCCTTTGGCAGTAAGGATGAATGTTTACCCAGAGTGAAGCTAATTGCACTCTTATAAAAGGGGCCCGGGGTGTAGACAGATGCATGCTGGAGTGCTGGCTCTCACACTCTCTCGCACACACTGCCCCATGCTGGGAAAACCACAAACATACCAGAGGGCACTGCAATAATCCACTCAGCCGCGCCGCTAATGACTGCAGAGGAGCGATTGGCTCTGCTCTCAACCGTGTGAGACGCGCAGTGTGTGGCTGAGGGACGGATGGAGACGGCAGGGAGAGAGAGAGTGAGAGAGAGAGAGGTGTGGGGGTGGGGAAATAAGGGAGGAGTCCCATTAGTTTACTCAACACTCACAATGGTGGGAGTGGGTTTACCATCAGTGATCAATTAGATGAGAAGTCAGGTTTCAGGCCCATGGGTGGGGGCTGAGAGGACAGCGGCTAGGGGGTCAAAGGTTATCAGGGAATCCGGATAATAGCCTTACAGGAAGGAGGCAGTAAACAAATGTGGCTCAGAGCACTTATCTCCAGTAGGAGGCACTATCTGCCTCCAAAACAAAGCAGCCGCACAGTGACCCTGCAGCACTCCATGCCCTCTCCACTAGCCCCTTCTAAAACACAAAAAGAAATGGCCAAAACAGTTTTATGTCCAGTATGTCACAAATGACGTATGTCAATTATGTTGTGAAATGACAGCCATCTTACCACCAATGTTTTGGATGAGAATAGTGATTCCAACCAGGACCTAAAGAGAATTTTGAAGTAGCTTTTAGTGTCAGTGATTTTTCTGGCTAAGCTCAAAATATAATAAAAAATATTGTGGCCTGGGAGGCATATAGCAAAGTGTTTAAATTCCTGTTTTGACAGATACATGCCATATAATACATGAGAAAATACTTACTTTTCCTGGTTTTTGCAAGGCTCGCCCTCCAAGTTCTTCATATGAATTGATACCTACAGAAATAAGAGCCAAACAAACAACATTTAGATATTTTCAGCTAGTCAAAGATGATCAAAAATCAAGATATGTTAGTTCTTCCTTCAAAAACCTCTCCATGGGAATTAGCTAGTAGCTAATAGCTCACATCCCACTGTTTCTCAGTTTATCTCCTATCTTGCCTGAAGCTTTGAGCTGATCAGAATCAGATGAAGGAATAAAGACAGAGAGAAAAACAAAGCAGCAGAAAGCACAGTCTTAAAATAAACAAATCCACACACTGATCTATTAGGAGTTAACAAGGGGGACCATCCAGGACGTGTGTGAAATCTGGATGAAACTCCCTGGATAAACCCACAGAGACATCACTTTCTAAAGTTAGACTGTGATCCCTCGCTAGTCTCTCACCTGTTTGGTCACATAGCTTCAGAAGGAGATGTATGGAGTACGCTGCCAGGCTAGCTACTAAAACCAACAGGATGCTGGAGAGGAAAGGCAGACAGAACAAAAATCAATATGAGTTTGCAGCGACGCTACATCAATGTCAAGCATGCAGACATTTAAACGGGACTGCTTTAAAGTTTTAACAGCAGCATTCCTACCTGAAACCAATTATGCCAGTGCTAGCCATGACATAAGCCAGACCCAGAATGCCGCTGCCCATGATGGCATTCATCAGGTTAAACACGCAGGAGGAGAAGGATGCGCCTTTCGCCCTGGTCTGCACGGCTCCCTGCACACAGACAGCGCAGATAACAAGCAGATAAAAGTTAAGAGAGGAAACATTAAAGGGTGTGAAGGAGCCAAACAAATCCTATTCTTCCTGTAAGAGCTTTAAGAGAATCGTTTGTGACAGCATTAAGAACAACTGGGTGAACCTGGTGATGGGCGCCACGAAACAACATTGCTGTGGCATGTAGCATCTAGGAATGGAAATGGAAAAGGATGGGGTGGGATTTGAGCTGCTGGCGGTGGGACAGCTGCCTGAGCTCGGGATAAGGGGAGCTGCCCAAACTCTTGACCTCTCTAATGGGGGATATCCTGGAGAGAACGAGTGGCAACTCTGGTGTCAGTGTCACAACAAGCTGGATTGACCTGTGAGCTGCTGAATCTGATTCACCCAGTTACAGTACTGAAATACAAGAAGTCAACTATAGCACCAGGTGGCTGAAAATGTAGACTGATGCAAGATTAAGTAAAAATGTTGCAAGTTTATTTACAGATAAAGGAACAAGTAATAAAACAAACAATTCATTAAGTCATTCATCCATTCATTTACAAGTACTCTTCACAAACGTATTGCTGTAAAGGGTCATGATGGAATTAATAATTTCCCACATTTTGTGCAGAAAGCAGTTGTACACGCTTATAAAGAAACAAGCCTGTCTCTAGGTACAAAAACCAAACACCAAAACACCAAATATAGACAAATCACTGCCTATATCATCTGGTTCTTTGTCATTTTGTGTCTTACACTGAGTTTCATTTTTTTAAAACAATTTTATCCTTTCTTTTGTTTGTGATCGAGTGTTGATTAGTTCAGTCTAGATAAGCTTCTTTTCTGTGTTCTGTTGTTCATTTAAGGCATGAAAAGCTTTATAAATTGATCTGACAGTCTTTCCACTGTGACCACCTCCTTTCTCTCTAATCACATTGTAAATGATCACAATAAATGCCGAATGGAAATTACAAACATCCACCTGTCACCAGCAGGGAAACCACTGAAGAATTTACATTATGGTACACATTACTGCAGAAATACCTCCACATCACTATATAGTATTAACCCTGGCTGCACCTGCACCTAACAGGATTGCTTAGGATTTTTAAGGGAAAATTCACATTCCAAATGAATTAATATACTATTTCTATAACAATAAACAGTTGAATTTCAATTATTTCAATTTGCATCAGTGTCTCCTTAAAATGAACAGATAGACAGGCAACACTGATTATGTCTTACCAGAATACTGAAATAGTTACTGGGGCATTGTAGTAGCACCGTGGTGGTTTGTCTGATTCATATTCAGTATAACTCTTTGAATATAATATCTCAAACAAAATTTTGTGGTTCAGTGTGAATACACCAACTCCAACATGCTCTCATTCATCTCATTCCAGGTTAAAAAGACATATATTAAGTGTACTGAACAAATCCACAGGAAGAACACATTGTGTGTTATGTGTCAGGTGGATTTCTCCTTAAAATGCTGACAGAGGCAGAAAACAGGAAATTGGGAACATGTCATATGACATGTTCCCAGTTTCCTGTTTTCTGCCTCTATGTCATATGAGTGTTTGAGGCAAAACACGTGATGTTTCACTGTATTTCCGGTAATGTATGTAATGTAAGATGAAGTGTTGGTAATGTATGTAACGTAAGATAAAGTGTTGACGATACTTACATTTGTTAATAAAGATGTATTTTCGTGTGTAGTTTCGTTGCCGTCGGTGTTGCGTTCGCTGTAAAACTGTATGTTTCCATTTCCATTAATACTCATTTTCCTAAATCTGTTCAGAGCACAAACTACACGAAACAAAGCCTCAAAGTTCCGTGTCAGAGCTCACGCACTTCAGTTAGTTAACGACAAAAAACGGCAGATTTAAGACACCATTATCTCCAAAAATCAATTCTAATTCCTCTCTTTAGTGACCGACTTGTCAGCTGCTGTTGTTGCTAATCGCGTCACGCCTTTCTTTTCCGTCGCGCTTCATACGTAAAAAGAAGCTCGTCCAATCAGAAATCGATCCTCCACTCATTGGACCAATCGCCTTTTGTCCACTACCGATGACGCATTCAAGCATGTCTGCGCAGAGAGGATGTTGAGGTGAGCTTTCGATGTGAATCTTATCAAAAATATCGGTATAAATTAACTTTATTGTAGCCACGTTTTGTTTTGTTCGCGCTAAACGTCACTCTGTTTACCAGCGAGGCTAAAGTGGGCTTCCGGTTTTCAAATTAAGGGGAAATTTAAGGGAAATGTTTCTCGAATGATTCCCAGTTATGCAACGTAAAGTTCTCAAACTGGCGTCAGTTATCATATTATCTTATCATATATAAAAGTTAAAGATTATTTTAAACCTGTGTCAGAATAATAAAACGTCCTACTTATGGAAAAAAATAACAGATTTCGCAGCGGTTAGAAACCTGGATTGAATATAAGAGCTCAAAGACTATTTTAATAACCACAGTTGTGTAACCATTGTGTAGGACAGAGCATGAAGATTTGACTGTTTTGTTGTCCAGACCATACATAACCAGATAAATCCAACTCTAAATCGAACACAGTAGTGAGTAGAACAGTCAAACCTGGACTAGACTTACTAAAGATTGTGTTAAACCTTTTTGTTTTTACTTTTTTGTAGATGTGTGAAAAGCGTTTTCTGTTGTTCCACTGCTTCTTAATAATCATTCATAATAATAGTGTTTTGTTGTTTCAGGGTCCTCAATAGATTCTTCACTTCTGTACAATCTCAAAACAACGTGAAACTTGTGACTGTGAACCGCTGCCTCTGTCCTACAGCCTTGCGACCAGCCTCTGCCTGTCCTGGCTTTACTGTGAAGCCTATCATGGAGTCTGAACTGTACCAGATCCCCCCAGAGGTCCGGGGTATGACCTCGCTGGATAAAGAGGCCTTCACACAGACAGTTACAGTCCCAGCAATTCGGGTGCCCACTGCAGTCATACACAAAGTAGTGAAAAGTCTGAAAAAGTCAATCATTCAGCGTCGAGGCCTACCCAGGGTTACACAAGATAAGGAGGACAATATTAACTTTCGTTTGGTCCTGCTGGACCCCTCCAGAGTGTCCTCGCCAAGCTCCTTCAGTGAAGCTGAGCATGAGGCCCTCAGGTCATTTGGTGTTGCTGAGGAGCTCCAGGACTTTGAGCTGCGCCTGACCTATGACAACCTGAAAAGTGAGGAGGTCTTGGAGGCTGTGCTTCCGCAGGGCCAAGATGTCACCAGTGGGTTCAGCCGGGTGGGACACATCGCACACATGAACCTGAGGGACCACCAGCTCCCATACAAAAAGCTCATAGGTGAGAGTCTGTGGCACACATTTTGCCAAAAAGTGCATAAAGAATTTCAGGTCAAAAGCATGTATCTTTATATTAATAACACAAATAAATCCATCTGTACAGTTTTGGAAGAACTAACACTCATTTTTAGAACTAATTAATCATTTTTTTTTTTTTTTTTTANTTTTTTTTTTTTTTTTTTTAATAAATCATTTGTCAAAAAATAACATGACAATGTGACAAATGCTCATCACAAGATATGAAAGCTTAAAGTGGGGTCTTCAAACTGCTTGTCTGGTCTGATCAAAAAGTGATCTGATTAAAAAAGTGATCCATAAACAAAATAAAATGGACTACGATGATATGGAATGAAGAAAATCATACAATCTTCTCATGTTGAGCAGCTGTTACCATATGTTTAGTATTTATAAGAAATGACAAGGTGTTTAATAAATTAAGTAATAATCTGTTGTTTTTGTTGGTCACTATTTCAGTTCATCAAATGTTTCAGAACATTAAATAACATTCATCAATATGTGTTTGTCTAGATATTTTCTAAATGTTTGATCAAAGTGAAATACAGAGTTGATAGTGAGATCTGTGGCTGTATTAAAAGTCATTCTTGCATATTATTTCTCAAGTTTAATTCTTCATTTTAAATTATTCTTAACTTCTTAGTTACAAATTTAAAATTTGTAAATAGGCTTTCTCATAAATTACCATGGTTGCTAAACTGATTTCTTATTTAGGAAGTAAATTCATTGCCATTGTTTCTCTGCTGCTGCTGCTGTTGTAGGTCAAGTCATCATGGATAAAAACCCTGGTGTGACCTGTGTGGTTAATAAGACAAACATAATTGACTCCACTTTCCGAAACTTCAAGATGGAGGTGCTGGCTGGAGAGGATAACATGGTTGTCAGAGTAGGTTAAATCGCAAGTGTGCATTTATATCATGTTGCTGTTGAGACACGTAGCACCCCACATTTGTATTACATATTTTAGCATAACCATTAGAGCCCATTTTGAAAAGGACTCTAATGTCCATCTACCATAATCTGTGTTGCAGGTGAAAGAAAATGGCATCATGTATGAGTTTGACTTTTCACGTGTGTACTGGAACCCGCGGCTGAGCACAGAGCACCACCGTGTGGTAGATCTTGTCAAACATGGTAGCACCGTATTTGACGTGTTTGCTGGAGTTGGACCCTTCGCCGTCCCTGCTGCCCGCTTAGGTGCCAACGTGTTGGCAAACGATCTCAACCCTGAGTCCTACCGCTGGCTACAGCACAACTGCAAACTCAACAAGGTGGAGAACAAGGTCAGAACCTTTAATCTGGATGGCAGAGCTTTCATCCAGGGGCCCGTGAAGCAGGAGCTGCCCGCACTGCTGAAGGAAAAAGCCCACATTCACGTGATAATGAACCTGCCAACTTTGGCTCTGGAGTTCCTGGATGCATTCAGAGGCCTCCTGAGAAAAGAGCTTATCTGTGACGAGAACCTGCCTGTAGTTCACTGTTACGGGTTCTCTAAAGATGACAACCCTGAGAAGGACATGGTGGAACGGGCTTCCCGCAGCCTCGGATTCTCCCTGGAGCACCGATGCTCTGTGCATTTTGTGCGTAATGTAGCACCCAACAAAGATATGATGTGTGTGAGTTTCACACTCCCCAAAGAAGTTCTCTACAGCAGCGATCAGACAGGTGAGCACAATTTACAAATACATAACATCAAAAAAAAAAAGTTGTACCAAACATTCACCAAGGTTGTTATTATTTCCCAGAACCTTCAGAAGAACCGGCCCCAAAGAAGCAAAAGTGTGAGGAGACCACATAATCTTCTCAAAACTGGCAACGTGACAAAATGGAAGGAAATACGAGTTTTTTTTTTTTTTAACTAGCTGAGATCTGTTATTGCTTTTATCTGTGATGTTGAATTTTGTTATACAAAATGATGATCCTGCTTTGGTTCAGTAGATTATTTCATTTTGTTCACGCCACAATGTATTACAGCTATTATTACTGAGGGTTTGTTGTCTTACATCACAGTTAGTTTGCTTTTTTAAATTAAAGCTGTAAAATAATGGACAGATGCTCAGTGTTCATTGTGATTTATTTAAATATAAAGTCAACAAAAAATATAAAAAGATATATAAACCTTCAATGAAAATATGGCAGACTAGTACCCACCATGGCATCTTTTTTTGCCACACTGGAAGCAGTGTGGTATTTATAGTCCTTTAGTTCATATTCTTAATGCGTGACTGTTGTGGTGTTTGTGCTCTGGGAGGGAAGAGACCGCTGAATGCATCCTGGATGGCTCGATGACAAGCCAAAGCTGAGGTGTATCCTCCAGCTGTGTCCTGGGGCATGGCAGTCCGCACGTGGTTCAGATACCTGAGAACACACACAATGTCATGTCAGGACTCAGTTGCCGCAGTGAGGTATTTTGTAAATAAAGTGACAGACTGACAGCATTCATCATCTGCTGGGTGGTGTAGCGTGCATGTGGCAGGCCGAGAGCTGGTTTCAAAACTAGTTCCTGTGAGTGTAACTTGAAAATAAGTTTATTCTTCGTTAAATCCACACTTAAGTTATTTATTCTGGCTCTCTGAGACCCTTTGCCCCCTTGATGAGATCAACAAAGACAGAACTCCCCACACACACTAACACTGGAACACCTTGTGCCTAAAAGCCTCTCCAACATAGCTCCATTAAAGTATTATAGGTGTCTTTTATTTTTTAAGTACTTACAGATGTAGCCTGCCAAAGCCCCTTTTCAGCTTCTCAAGCAAAGCCAAAAGTCACTGTTTATTTTCACTTTTATCTGAGAGACAGAAAAAAAACAGCCAAGTTGTCAAGTCACCACATCTTGTCCTCTCAGTGATAGATGCCTCTCTACTTATGAGTCGAATGTGTGTTGGGGGGTTGACCTCTGGCCCCACCCTCTCTAATCCTTCCTCCTCTGTTTCACACACTAAACACACACACAGTCTTACGCTGTCAAGAGTGGTGATGGGGATAAAAACCCACACACACGTGCTGTGCTGCTTTGTTGTAGCATATAACTACATACAAAAAGCAAAGTCCTCAAACAACTGAGACAACACATTCGCCTATACTACTCCCCCCCCCCCNCCTCCCTCCCTCCCTCCCTCCGCTGCAGAATTCATAGCACCAGCAGAGAGGTCTAAAGCCCTCACACGAGTCTGGCTTTGTGGCCTCTGTTCCTGTGAGCCAGGCAAACTTCAAAGTGAGACAGGAATCAAGAGCACAGGCAGCCCTCTGTGATTTCTGTGCCCATTCAAGCTGCTTTACAGAGAAACCCAACACCTGTGGGGAGGCTCAGAGAGACTGAGGGTAAGGTGTGTGTGAATGTGAATGAAAGAGATGGACGGAGAAAAAAGTTGGTGAAACTACACGCTGAATAGATTATGTTTTGCTTTTGTGTTTCAGGATTCTGGGAGGTGCTGCGGAGGTTTCCTCGTAACGCGATAAAACCTTTGACTGAAAATAAAAGTTGAAACGTGCTTGGTGGCATATCGCCAAATCAAACAAAAAAATCAAACGTTGATGAATATCATCAAGTCCTGTAATAGACGGTGAGAGCGAGAAGAGTAACAAGAGACGTCAATCAGGTCTTGCACACAAAGCCCACTCATCACCCACTAGAGAAACAACACACAAGTTCAAAACAGGAGGCCCGGTGATTAATAATAACTTCATTAAATCCAAGCTGCTGTAGCCTGTCCTTCAGAGCACTTGAGGGAGGTCTTCTCATATGGCTTCCTGCATCAGATGAGTGCTATCTATTGATTATATTGTACTGGGCCTTTTTAATGGTGAAAAAAGTGGGCTATTTACAGCCCGGTTAAGTCTGCTCTTCCTGCTAATCTAATCCCCAAGCTACTCATGTGGTCATTCCTTCCAAGAAAGCTGAGAGCTCTGTGTAACTTTATACCTGTCTGCCCCTAAGGAGAGAAAGAGCAAGAAAGCCAAAGAGAACATAAAGGTGGGGGGGAGAGGGAGGAAGAGAGTGAATGGTGTAAATGGGGGTGGGAAGTAGAAAGAGCAGGGAGGATATGAGGTGAAATCACCTTTGGGTATCGTCATCTCAGTACCCTCTTTTCTTAAACCAATGCTGTCTGCCCTCTGCTCACCCCTAACGCTCAAGGTTGGTTCAGTTCTGCACCATTAACTCTGCTACACGCATCTTCTCGTAAAGGCGAGCTGTGAGCAAGTACACACACACGCACACAACCGGCTCTAGATGCTAATAAAGCGTTACTTGGCAACGCTTACATATCAAGAGTGCATTGATGAAAACCGAGACATGCAAAGGGCTTGAAATGCATTAAACAGAAATTGTAGACTTGCCTATGAACTCACAGGCTTTGTTTTTCCTCACTACCTCCAATGGAAGGAGATACACACACACCTTTGAAACAGATGCTTAACACTCTTCCCACTGCTCAAAGCCAGCTGTGACGCTACTGTTTCAGTGTACTGTGCGTGCACCAAGACTCTCCACACCCTCCCACCCCATCATCTCCCGTCCTTTCTTCCTCTCTTTCTCTCTGAGGACTGGCCTGCCTTTTGTTCACAGGGCCCTGAAACCCAAGCCGTTTCGGCCGGTAACATCTTTCACTCTCTGGGCCCCACTGGNACAGGGCCCTGAAACCCAAGCCGTTTCGGCCGGTAACATCTTTCACTCTCTGGGCCCCACTGGAGCATTAGCTGCAACTTGATATGAGTCTTTTCAAAGCCTCGTATTATTGGGTAAATATGGGTCACTTTGGACTGGCCCATTATGTCGCTTGGGGGGGGGGGGNTGGGGGGGGGGGGAGAGGGAAAAGACTGGTGCAGGTGATGGAGACATGACTGACACAGTATGACAATGTGCATGTCAGACTGCATTTGTCACCAATGGACACTACAGGGGGGTTTTCCAGAATCTACATAGGTAAAGAAAGAACAGACTGTGTGTTTCCAACTTTTTCTTCCACACATATTGCCATAGATTACTGTGATATTGTTCTTGGAATCAACAGCATGAGTATCGATTTTTTTAAGGGAATGCAAAATTAAATGTCCTTGGTATTCTCAAAGGCATCGCGCATGATAAAGTGATGATATTATTTTGGAGCCTTTGCTACCATTTGTCTTTTTCAAATAGAAGAGCACAGTAGGTTCATAACTGATCAGAGCTAACAACCTTTTTCCACTTGGGTCTGGAACTCTGAATACCTGGGCAATGTCTCCTGTTAATGCTAATAACTATCAGAGATTTTCCTGACGGGACCCCGAATGTATTCCCCCACTCCTTCTGCCTGGAAAATGCACTGCAGCTCCATCTCTAATTCAAAGTGAAAAGATAAGTGGTGAAATATTCAGGCGGGTTCCGCGTGATTTCCACTTGAGAATATGTGGCTCTTCTTTGAGTTTGGATCAGCGATACAGCCCTAGAATGGAGGCTGTTTGGGTTTTTTCTGAGAAATAGCTGTGAGGTTGGGACTCCAGAGGGAAAACGGTCTTGGAGTGTAGCAGATATCACACAGGAGGTTCAGGCTGCATCGGGCCCCTTGTCTAGACTCCATGTGTTTGGCGGAATTGGATTAAGAAGAGCTGTGGAAGCAGAGGGTTGATGGAAAAGAAAAAGAGGCCTGTAATGCTACAAAGGCTATTTCAGTGAGCAGACACTTAATCAACATGCAAACCACAGAGCAGACACACGAAACAAAGGAGCAATCTGAATCGGTATTAAAGAACACTCATTGCAGAATTATGTGGTTTGGCTGCTTTTATACATGAAGACTTTGCATCCTTGTGTATAATACAGGTTCTTTCTATGGAACAGAATATCTTGAGGCATAGATTGTATGTTTGGGATTTTCCAAGCAAATCCAGAAATTCTGGAGTGGATGGCCAGCTGCTCTTGCACTTTTTCTCTGCTCCAAAGCCTTACCACTAACCTGAGACCAGGCCTAAGCTTGGCAACGATCTGATCTCACAGCAGCCTCACTGATCCAGGGTCAGCAGTTGTCTTTACAGCACAAAGAATCAAAAGTCTGACTGGATTCAGCTCACCGTCAGCATGCCTCATGACCCAAACAGGGTACTCTGACTTTCAGACATTTGGGAGACAAAACTTTATATCTAGTCTGGCAAATCGATGCTGGAAGGGAAAAATGACACTTGCAAAGATAAATCGATAAACTCAACTCTCGGGACTGCTCCCATGGACTGAAGCTTCATTAGCTATGTTTATTAAAGCAAAGACTTAGACGGGTGTGTTGAATGTAAAAGGAGAGCAGCTGACAAACATAAGGCAGGCTATATCTGAACGGCGGTTGCTCCATTCTTCTGAAAGGCCAGTCATGTGCCTGCTGGATAGCGGTCTGAATGTCCGGAAATCTTCCTTTAGTGCTCCGCTCCAGCAGCGGTTGAGGATTCCTGGCCTGGGAATGATGGGGGCTTGAGGGGGTGCAGAGCCACACACCTGCCAGATGATTTGTCATTATAGAGGGGTCAGCACTCAGCTGTCACCCCCTAATCACCCATCCTACCCCTTAAGTCGCCCCCCTCAACTCCACTCCAGTCCTCCAAAAACACCCCCTGCATTCCTTAGGCGGCTCCAGTTTCACTCACAGCGTTGCTACCCCATCTGCCCCTCCTTCCTATACTCAGAGAGAAAATGTACCCGTGTGAGAGACACAGCACACTGAGCACATTGTGTGGATGTGCAATGTATGCTTATGCCTCTTTGTGCGTATCTACACACAATTCACGTGTTTATCTAAGGCCAGAGCTGTTTGTATCGATACCAACTGCAGACCCATGGACTTGAATTCTGCCAGTGGAGGATGTGTGTGATTTGGTCCAGGGCTGCAGTCCAGAAACAAAACCCCCGCAGTCAAGCCAAACACAGAGGACTCTCACAGGTATACTATATCTGTCAACAGTGGTCTTTCATCACTATGGGTCAGAGGTCACACTCTTTTCCATTCAATGCTGCTTCCTCTGGGACTTGTGAGTGTGTGAGTCAGATCCACTGCCACTAGCTGACGCACTGTCTAGCAGATTATCTTAAGTTGTACTATCTGCATGCGTGTGTGTGTGTGTGTGTGTAGTGGGGGGGCTTAATGCAGTTACATCATATTCTCATGAGCCTACACACCCCTTAACTATTATCAGGTGCCTTATCATCACCGCCGACAGGCTGAGTTTGCCTCTTNGGGGGCATGTTTATAGTGTTAACAGAAGCATTGGGTGGCACTTGACATTAACACTTATAGAAATGCATACTGATGTGGAGTGACTGACAACCTGCAAGCTGTCCTCAAGAAGGCAGCTTGTTGGTATCAGTGATAATGGCTAAGAGCTCTGCTTGTTTTGTGTTTATGAAAGATGGCATTATGAGGCGCCTCTGATAAAGGCCCATTGTGCTACATACCCCAAAACGCAACTTCACTTCCTGCTCCAAGTGTCACCTGTCACTACTCATTCGGGGAATCTGGTGTGCCTTGGCTCTGCACCTCCTCTGTCTCACCTGATGGGGGCAGTAGAGGCCGGCTGACTGAGTGGGCCACTGGCTTAACACCTAACTACAGCAGTGGGCTTGGGGAGCCATCACTCCCTGCTAGCCACTTGATACACAGAGCATCTTTCTTTCGTCCCCTGAGCCGCCACTTGATAACTCTACCCCCTGGAGAGCAGGAGGAGGAGGGGGAGGGCAAACTGGACTGGAGAGGGAAGACAATGACATGACACCAGTGTCATCGTTAACCAAATGGAGCCGTAAACAATGGAAGGACATATGCTGTACAGTGAATGGCTGCTACCACAAGGCACACCCATAGCATGCATGCATACACACACACACACACACACACACATACACACATACACACACACACACACACACACAGCTAGGGAGTCTTGACTGTGGGATGTAACATTCTGGGAATAGAGCACCGATACAGAGTGGAAGAATAGAGTTTTCCCGAAGGGATTCGCCTCCGTAGTATCAGTTACTGAAGCATCTCAAGCACTGGAAAAGCCAAAGAGGATTTCAATTAGGGAGAGAGATGAGAAGAGAGCAAAGAAGGGGGAGTGGAGGAAAACAAAAAAGCCAGGACAGGTACAATGGGGGAGGGTGACAATTCATACATCATAGTGAAGAGGTATCTCCAACCATGAGGTGTGTGTGTGTGTGGCAAGTCCCCATAGCCAAGCTCCACATGACGGGAGTTTGTTTTCTTTCTGCAGCTCTTAAGAGGAGAAAATGAGCCAACTAATCCACCTGTACATCACTGAGCCCTCTACCCGGGGCAGCAGAGAGAGGCACGGAGCTCCACTGTGTGAAACAGAGACAGGCTGAGTGTGTGCGCACATACAATACATAGTTATGAGCGCCATCAGGCTCAAAAATCAAAGTATGCAACCCTAGACTGTGTGTGGCTGCTTTACAAACCTCTGCACAGATCAGTGTGTGTTACAGTATAAATAGGCAGGAGACGTCACCTGACTCTCCACTGGGTGGTGACCCTGCAGCCTGTAGGCTGTGACACAAATAATCCTGGAACCAACAGAAGCTGTTTTCCCTGGAGTTCCCTGCCAGTGTCTCCCTCTCTGACAGTGGCCTGGTTTGGGTTCATCTTGGTGGGAGAATGCTTGTCTCTCTGGCACGAAGCCCACAGAAGAAAAACAATAACACTAAAAGCAGACTTCTTTAGATGACCAGAATGCATACAAGAAGACGGTGGCTCCCTCTCTGTCTTTCTGCAATGCTCTGCCTGTTTCTTCTTGTTCTCTGGTCACTCACTAGATCAGAAATGACTCAACCACAAGTAAAAAGCCTCCCGACAGTCAGGTCTATGGTCAACTACAGAACGTGCTTACTTATACTCATACTTCAAGAGAAGATCAATATTTGCACAGATCAATGGGAGGGGAAACAATAGTGATCTGGCTTCCATGAGCTCTGTCTGTTAATGGTTTGTTTACTGAGACAGACAAGATAATGGCTTGGGTGGGGGCTGGTGTAGCATTGTGCTGTGGCCACACTCCACTCTGCTTCTGCCCAGGCTAGGTATGAGAGTCAGCGCCTTTGAGAAGCTGAGTATCAAATTTAGATGTGGTCAAGTGCAGAGATGTGAAGCTGGGACACACTGCTGACAAAGACAGGTTTGCAAGTCAAATAGCTGGACACAAGCTTCCACACTTTAATGGTGCCTGGAGTCTCTTTTGGCTATGCAAATTCAAATCCGTGAGGCCCTGCGGCTGCAGTCAAAGCTTTCAGGTCTAAGCTGTGGAAGCACTTAAATGGTCAGAGAGGCATTGCCTTGAAGTGTACACTTACTGGGTATGCTTGATCCAGTAACACAAGACTGGCACACGCAATGAGTGAGAAGTGTGGAAGAATGGAGGATATTAGATGTCTGAGAAACCAAGTTCAGCTTTGGGTCTTGGTTATGGTGGCAACCCCAAACTATTTGAGGGAAAGCTCTATTGTTATGCAAGAGCCAAATACAGTTATACTCAAACCATTTTCTAATAAATGATATTATTTAGCAATGTCAATGAATATTTTAATTGGCTTGTATTAGAGCAAAATGAGTGCCTTGAGACATTATCTAATAGCGGTAAAACTACATCAAAGACCACTTCTCTTGAGGGAGTTCATCTGAGGTCATGCTAGCCGGCGCCTGAGTCTCCGTCGTGCAGCTCATAACTTACGCATCAAAGCTGTGTTTGTGTGAGTGTGTGCTTGAGTGCTTGACTGTTTGAGGCCCAGTATATAAGACCCTCTCTCCAAGGTGCCATCACTCTGCTCCCGTCAGTCTCATCACTCTGACATCCCAGTGCTGCACCTCAGCTCTAACAGTCAGTGACCCCTGCCCCNCCCAGCCCTTCCTGGCTTGTGCACTATTGGAATGATGTGTTCCCTGCAGGGATCAGAGAACCTGGGATATATGGAAAAGCTATTTATGGTCTTTTTCTGGAGATTGGAGTGGCTGCTCCCTGCTTATTGGGGGGAAAAAAAAGCATATCATGGCTGACTTGCACCATCATCACAGGCAGAGAGGGGAAAACAGGGAAAGGAAAAAATGATTTGTATGTGATTTAAACCTCGTATACTTCAATTTAGCGATAGCAAATGAATCCAAAAGTTCTCTACGGACCATAAATAGTGGGCCTGCATATTCCCAGAGCCAAATCCAGGGTCGGTGGTAATGCTACTAGCCAGCAAGGCCAAGCCCAGAAGCCCCAAAACTGGAGAGATGAAGAACCTAGATCTGGAGTCAGGACAACATAGCAGTGAGAGGTTAGCAAAGCTGACTGCCAGGAATTGAAGGCTGTGACAGCACCGCTGACTGTTCTGGATACCCCCCTTCCACCAAAGCACTTAACATATAAGCAAAAACACAAACAAACAGATCCACGAACCAATCACCCAGACACCCAAGGGATGACTGGGGAAGCTAAAGAAGACGGGCAGGAGGAGAGAGAGACCCATTAACCCCTGGCTCCCAACCAGATCAGTGAGCAGTCCTCATTTAAGTACACCTAGCTAGTCTTTGTGTGTGTGAGGATGATTGATGGATCACCTGTGTGTGTGTATGTGCATGTTTGTGATGTGAATATGTTCATAGAAAGGACAAAATCAGTGAAGATGGAGAATAGATGAAGACCTGGGGTCAGCTTCCAGGGGATGAAAGTGATTATTCTCTGTTTTGGTGACAGCAAACAGCACATCACTAATGAACCCTTCAGCCAGTCACCAGTGGTCTGGTTTGGTCAAGGGTAGTGCGCTGAGGACTACTTCCTGGTGCAGAGAAGTGCATCCCCAAGAGAGCGGCTCCAGACTAAACACTCCGCTCATTCAGCTGCTCCACTTCACTTTTCGACAACAGGCAGATGCTTGACAAGTAATCCCAACAGAAAACCTCACTTTTTCCACCAATTATAGAGAGCAATGCGGGAGTGGGGGAGGAGGCAAAACTTCAAAATATTATCCACACTGGCATTTGGCGAAGTGCATTGAGCAACCTCTGTCAGAGAGAGATGGGCTAATTTCAGGGCAACCTGTGCCAACACAAACAACTGTTCTGGCTAGCTTTCATTGTCAGCACTTGAGGTTTGAGTTGAAATTTTCAATGCTCCGCAGCCAATTTCTCTTTCCCCTATTTTCCCCCCATATGATTTGTCCTTGTCCAAGATCCCAGTCAGTCTTTCATCGCCTACGCAGTCAAATCTTAAAAAGTATTCTTGCAGAAAACAAAGTCAGACCCAGATGTTCATCTACACACACAACCAAAAACACAAATAGAAAGCTGAATTTTCTCTCAGCTCATATAAATATATATATTTAAATGATCGTGCAAGCATGATTTTGTTTATGCTGAGAATTTGGGATGCACACAAGCGCATTAATTCAGGTTGTGTCCGTCAGCAGGCGAAGAGAAAGACAGAAGAGGCAGGCATTACAAAAGCTACTGCTTCAACCTTTGGCTGCTGTGTGTGGAGATTCATATCACAGCCATGTCAGCATAAACATGCATGTTTCTCTATTTATGTCTCCAAAGCAGTATTTACTTTATTTTGATTTTGTTTATTCAAGGCTTTTACTGTTGAACATAAAAGCAAGAAGCCATAGCAGGGCATTTCAAGAATGGACTGTCATGTTTTATTCATATGTACTTATAATTTTTACAGCTCACACACGGTTGTGGGTGTGTGGCAGTCAGAGAGATGGACAGCAATATACTGCCATTCTGTAAACCTCACATGGCTGGGTCCTTTATGGCAAATCATAAACACCTATGCAGATCAGGGGAGGAGTATTTCGGGGTTTGATGTAGAGGTGGAAGCTGAATGGGCACCTTTGGAGGCCCCTGTTGCCTGAACATGCAGCTTTACTCTGCTCCAGTCTAGAGGCAGCTGTCTTCAATAAGAGCTCGGCACAGCGCATATTTATTCAGGTACAGCTGACAGAAAGGGAAAGACAGTGAAAGAGGCGTGGCTCTTCTTTTTCCTGGCAGCCGTGCAACACTCCTGCGGTTTTTTGGGGGACAAAGGGACAGGGCGAAAAAGACACTGAGACAGAGAGGGAGAGGAGAGAGGTGGAAGCAAAGAGTAAAACTGAAATAAAAAATCACAGCTTCAGTTATGGCATTCCTGTGTCGACTGGACATCCTGTGCAAGAGATCAGCCCCAGAGCCTACAGGCCACCAGGGAGGGGAGGTGTGTGAGCTCAACTCCCCAGTTTCACTTGATAGCCGTGTCCAAGATAAATCACCAGTGGTACTGCTGTCACCATGAGCCCTGACCAAGACAAACAGCCGTGTTTTAAATAAGTACCCCCTCACAGCCCTTTCACCTCATCCACACTTTGGCACATCAATATCTGCTCACACATTCAAGCCTTCACAGGTCATAGGACAGAAGTTCTAGCCCAATGTGCTACACAGGGGACTCATTTTTCACCTTCTCAACCCTCTCTGTATTTTCTGTCCTCTGCACACACTGGTGAATATTTACCACATCACACACAAGTTCTATTGTAGTCAAAATGCTGGGACTGCAATAACTGTGGGGGGGGGGGGGGGNGGGGGGGGGGGGGGGGGGGTGAGCATGAGTGTCAAGGAGAACAAAATGTATACCAGATTTAAGGGACACTATCTGTGTGCATGGTATTAAAGCTTGATTGTCTATGTATATCTGAGCTTGCATGCACAAAACCTCAAACCTAGCTGAATCACAAACTGCCAACTGAGCAGACGTGTCAGCACTCTTGCTTGTTTTTACTTAACAGCAGATTGCATCTTGGGAGTTGTGGTCTGTCAGAATGGGCCTGTCTGTGCTGCTGCCTGCGGCCTCCACCAGTGGGACTGGTGTTCCTCACTTAACCGAGCCTCATTTATCTCTGTGGCAGAGCCCTTCCTCTCCAGCACTGGTCCTCCTGGACCCCTGAACTGCTGACACCAGGCACCCCTCCTCTTCCTCCCTTCCGAGCTTCAGCATGCAGCAGAAATTGTGAGATGTTTCATCTGCATATTGATCAGCCTGGCCAAAAGAAGTATGACCTCAGCGTTTTAACTGAATACGTAATGTAAATAAGTGCCAGTTATTCTGCTTAAACTCTCCTGTAGTCCTATAAGGTACAAGTTTCACCTTAATTAGATGCTTTTACAGGTAATTAAATAGAGGCAATTGTGCAACAAAAGTCAACAGCTTTTATCTGAAGAATAAAGTACAATGAGAAACCCTTACTCTAAACATACTGAAATGATGTTCAAATATGCTCATGTCAGCCAAATGAAAGTTGCTGGCAGACTGAAGTCCCGCTGAAAATCAATAAGCTCGCCCAAAAAGAAATTCACCCCATTTTGCTCCTCTCACCAAATAACAGCAGGTCTTTCTCAATATGTGGGCAGCTTTAGTGCCAGCCAGTTACAGTGTAGACGGCTGGACGCTGGATGATGGATGGCTTACATTTGGTGAGGACTGGACCAATGGTGTCGTGGATTGATTGGCCCAAAGGGGTCGTCGGGGGAAAGCACTTCCTGTGTGTGTTAACGGATGCTCCTGCAGAGGCACTGTGGCGACTTGTGGCAGAGAAATGGTTGCTGCTCCCTCCCTCTCTCCCCTTCTGCTTTCACTCTCTCAGTTAATCAAAGAAGAGTCAAGTGAAATGAGCCAGGCATCCCAAAGACGACCACCTCTCTAGAACCTCTCAATTTCACTAGTAAAGCCTTTGAAATACGCTGTAGTTACAAATTTAAGAAAAACTCCCCCAACCTCATGACTTCAGTTTATTCGTCTGTCATTCCTGCCTGACCGCTGTGCTTTTGTTGCTATAGAATTAGAAATCCTAGTTAAGTTATGGATCCAGAAATGACCCCGTTCCTGGTTATGGCAGATGTGTGGATATGAGTGCGATTCTGTACCCTTGTCTGCTGAGCTGGTCGAGTTCAGGCACTGAGGGTCCATAGGTTTTAATTTGAAGGGGTTTGTAGTGGTAAAGGGTTTCCTCTATCCTGGGCATGGCCTGGAGAGACACTGTTTGACCCTGAAAACACAGCAGAGAGACAACATTAAACACAGGACAATAATCTTCATTGTCTCAGCTTAGCATGCAACCACTAGAAGCTATGGCTACGACACAATCAGGATGACACAAACGGAAAAAAAAAACATTGTGAAATCGGCTTAATGTCAATCAAACCTCTGCACTTATAACCACCAGTTCTTGACTGACTGGTTTGGAAATTTTGTCTGACAACGTTTTTCACTTTCTCAAGGCACTAGTGGTTTTGGGGACAAACTAACAATGACCATGACTGAGCTTTTTCTCTTTTTTTTGGGTGGCTCCTCAAAAGTATTTCTGCTTCTAATCCACTAAAGAACAAAAGAATATAACAACATTCCGAAGAATTGTGGTGTGGTGATGAAAACAAAAAAACAAAACAGCATTTTTCTACTGATTCATTTTAAATAACGACAATATAATTTGGGTGAATGTGAATGTCGATGCATTACGCAAATCCTCAACAATGTCCAATCTACACCTTAACCTGATGAGTCTCTTGCAGTCATAAGACTTGCTGCATCAGGCCCTGAACATCACCTGAACCCAAATAAATTAAATCTTGTACAAAGCATGCTGAAAATATAGACCCAGCCTATGTTGTAAAACCCCCCTTCAGTTCATAATTCTTGGAGGTGGAATTTCAACTGAGCTGCCAAACAGTCGAAGAACAGACTCCACTGTCCTTGATCAGGTTATCGAGTAAGAAATATGACACTTCTTAAGAACATTGCAGAATTGTTCAATTTGGGTTTGTGCCTTCAACGGGGAATTTCCGCAATTAGAAAATGAGCCAGAGTCATGAATACACCTGGAATTAAAAGAGATGATGGCAAAACAAACACTGACTATTTGAGAGAACAGCAAAAGAATGATTAAAATAAAAATACAGAAGAGAAAGCAAAAGGGAGTAAGAGCAAAAAGAACACTGCGGAGCATAAACAACTGAGCACAGAGGCGAGCCGATGAAAACCAAACTAAACAAGTAACATGTGCCCCCACAGCCTCAGATTGCCCTCCCTCAAACATGCTTTGGCACATTTAAGCGTGCATGCAGGGAAATAAGGCAACCAAAGCTGAGCTGGAAGTTACAAAAGCACCAAGTGATGAAGACGAGGAACGTGATGAATGTATGATGATAACTGCCCCAACAGGGAAAAACATGCAGGATAGTCAGATTCCAGGGTTTGTTTGCAATAAAGTTTACTTTTTTTGGTACAGGACTACCCATTTTTACTCAACCTGCCTCATTTAGTTGTATTTCAGCTAGGGATTTCCTACATTTCCTAGAATCATTGTCAATGATCTGACAGAATGAGCCTGAACTTGTTGCATTCGGCTGTGGTTTCTATGTGCTGGTGGGGAGAACAGAGAGGATAGTAATAACAGCAGTATATTAAGAGCAAGACAGGTAGTTTTTCCTGTCAAGAAAAAAGTGAAAGTAGTTTCTTTATCAATGCAACTCATCTTGCGGCTGTACTGCATTATGATGCATCACGTGAGTTTAGCTTTTGATTCTAAGTACCCAACAAAACCTAGCAATGTATAGTACACTACTAATATCTACATCTAGATTTTAAAAATGTATGTTTTAGAGTGGATTAGTGGATTTTTTTTCCTTTAAAACACACAAAACATTATGGACACGCTTGTCTAAGGCTTTCAGTCCAACTTTAACCCTGAGGTGCCCGCGATCCTGGTCTCTTGTTCCATCCATTCATCCAACACAGTGGAGCCTCGCCACAAGCTAATGAAAGCCAGACAACCAACCTACACCCAGTCACTCTCCCTCTCTTTCGCACTCCGTCAGTCTCCCCATCCATCTGCTTTCAGACTTTCAGCGCTGTTTAACTCCCCTGCTGTGCCAATCACAGAGATGGACTGGGAAGAGATGGAGGGAGAAAAAGAAGAAATGTCTACAGAGGTGGAGTGGTAGGGAAAGAGAGAGGCAGAGTGGGAGTTACGGCTGGCAAAAGGGCAGTAAATAAGATTTTTAAGTGACAGACAGAACAGAGCCAAGTCCCAGTCTGGGGGAAATATCTGTTGCATTCCATTTCAAGGGCACCTTTAAACCTGGCAGAGACACATCGGCACGAACAAACAGCATTAAATCTGAGACAAACAAGAACAGGCTCTGCTTTTTTAAAATATATTTAATTTGTAAAAAAAATGTGGAAATCAGTAAATGCTAGTACATACAAACTACCCATAAACTGCTGTCTGTATTCTAATAACTTCCAATGAGAGGAACTGTGCCCTCTTGTAGCTGCCCAGTCCCCGACTCAAACTAACGCTGATGAAACTTTCAATCATGAACTCATCACTTCCTATTAAAAGCTTGTGTGAATGACTAGATATAGTTGTTGTTTTCCAAATGCTCCGGTGAAAGAAAGCCACAGAAGGTGGGGGGGACCCCCCAGCCAAGCCCTGCAGAGCAGAAAGGGATTACGGGCCATTGCAACAACACTACCAAAAAAGCCAACACAAACATCTGCTTTCAACATTATGGAAGGCCGTCTTCCTACCTATACAATATTATGAGTGCCCTCATGATGACTTTGAGGTTAGTTTGCATGTTACTGGCATTTGAAACATTTATAATACCCCTGTGACGCTAAAATGAAACTCTGGGGACTATCAGTCTTCATAAAACCACAGGGGAGGATAATTTGAGGAAATCACATTGCGCCAGAGGGAGTATTCCTCCTTCTCTTGTTCTTCTGATCCTCCTTACATACACCTCAGGTCCACACTGGGTCCAAGTTATCGTGATCTGCTGATATCACCTTCAGTCCCCAGGCGGAACTGCTGCACAAAGGTCAAGTAAAACAGATTGGAGGTCCCTGTCCTTTTGGTGGCAAAAAGGACAGGCTGGCCCGAAAACTGTCAAGCACTTTCAGGAGCTGAATTGTTCACGATGCACCATGATATTAATCTTTCTTAACTGCTGTCTATTTAACAGTAGCATCTAAGAAAGAAGAATAAGTTTGTCTTGTCTCATAGTGGTATGACAGGCTGACACGGGATGTTTATGGGACAGGGGAATTTGTCCAGTAAGGGAGAGCTGTCATATTATAAAATGACAGTAGCAGGAGAGTAACAACTTTGAAGAAATCAATGAAAATTTAACATTTTGACATTGGTTACTTACAAATATTTAACTAATCAGTTTTATGAATGTTAAGTCTGGCCCCAAGCCTTCATACCGAATGTGTCAAAGCTTGGATGAAAATGAAAGATGACTGAATAGCTTATTGATAGTTGCGACAATACAATGCAATCATGTTTTATTAGCTGTCCTTGACCCCCATTACATTTTGTCTTTTATATTCATCAATTTTAAATGTTAAAAATACGTTTAAAAATAACTGATAAAGATTATTATGAAATTACTGTTAGAGAAAATAGATGCTGAGGTTAACTGGACAGAAGAGTGTACTGATACAAGGCAAGTGTCATCTTATGCACATATAACATCCTAATCAACTGCTTATTGGTCAAAAGCTCTGATCAGCGATTCTCCATGACTCAAAGTGCTATCAGGAACACGTGCTCTACAGAACAAACACACACAAGCACGTGCACGCACACACACAGGTCATCAGCAATCCAGAGGCCACCATCTCTCCGCTGATTCTGCAGCTCAGCAGGACAAATCAAGGACACCAGAGACTACCCTTTCCATCAGCACCAGTACAACTTACTCACAAACACACACATGCTTGTTGGATGCCTGCTCAATGAATATACATACGCTGATATTGGTCTGCATTGTATATGGGATGAAATTAATAAGCCTAGTTAGAGGACAGCCTAGTGCCATCCCATCCCCAGCCCTCGCTTTCTCCTGTCATGGCACTGCCAGTGCTTCTGCATGGATAAACAGCTTTTGGTTCCCTACTGGCCCATTGAGCAGTAAGTAGCAAGTGTAAAACCTGCTGCTCACATGGTGCCTCCCCTTGCCTTACATGTTTAAATATAACTGCCTGACCAGTCGCAGCTGCCCCAGTGCAAAGCCCCTAAAGCTGACAACTCCTTTTTTTTTCGCTGGGCTGAGCTGGGGCAGCCAGCCCATGGGCCAGCCCAGGGTTGCTAAGACCAGCCTAAAGACGGCCAAGCCAGGGGCAACAGCAAAGGTGTGAATGCCCACATGCGCTGATGCCAGTCAGACCTGAGGGCTTTCTTTACCCCCTGAGCAACCCCCCACTCAAGCCCCCGCAGTGATCAACATGCATGCCAGCAATCCAATAAAAAAAAAAAGAAAAGGGCAAAGTGCAAAGGTTATGCACTTTTCCACATAAAACAACCCCATCTTTCATCTGTGAATGTAACACAGTCAGATATTTCTGAGTATAACACAAACACCTTTTAAAATATGTCTCTGTCATTTCTTACTTACACTTATATAAAGTGTAAGTAATAATTCAAGAAAACATTTGAAGAGGAAAGAGGGTCAAATCAAGAATGTTAATAAGGGAAATGAAAAGAATGAAGAATATAGTGAGAGAAAGAGTGACTGAGGGGTAGGGCGGGGGNCGGGGGTGGGGTGGGTCAACCTGTCAGGTAGAACAGGTTGGGCCAGTCTGCTAGAGCAAAGCAGAGCTTGGCCTGCAGTGATGAGTACGTCTACCTAATAGAGGTCACTTTAGAGGACAACTAAACTAAGTAAAACAGGCCTGAGCAAACATGCTCACAGCCTATGCGTGCAAGCATATACACTCAGTGGCCAGAAAAACAGAAACACTTGTTCTTTGTAATACAATCCAATGCAACAGTCCTGTAATAAATACTACCTTTATGAAAGTAATACTTTTCAATTGCTGATGACACAGTCAGAGAGGTGTTGATTCAGCTCTAAGGTCTGTTTTTGAGGCTGGGGTCTGTGTTGTTTTGCTGGACTGTTTTACGTTGTGCCATGTTTCTAATACTTTGGCTCCTCCATGTAAGTGAATGAGGCTGGAAAAATATTAGAAACACCTTTAAATATAATGCAGTCCAATACAACACCTCCACAAAGTACAGCCTCAACACTGTATCACAAAATTGAGTCAGCATACAAAAAACAACTTCGAAAGGCGAAACAAAAATTTAACATTTTAAGTAAGATAGTATTTATTACAGGACTGCTGTATTGCACTACATTACACTGGACAAGTGTTTCCATTTTTCTGGCCACTGAGTGTATATGTATGTGTGTGTGTGTGTGTGTACTTGTCTTTGTGTTTTCTACAGTACTTAAATTCCACTGCCTAAGTGTAGAATGGAATCAAGCCAGAGAGAACCCGGAGTTATTTCAGCCAGCTACACATCTTTGTTTAGAGATAAATTTTCCACCCGCATTTGGCTGAATGTGTGTGTGCGCGTGTGTCAGTTGTTCCTTGTTTATGTGTGTGTGTGTCTCCTGCTTTCATTAGGATCACATGCTGGCCTTGTCAGGTATGTCAGCTGCTCTGTTGCCTCTGAGGAGCAGACTGGGCCCCAACAGTGCTGGAACCTGGGACCTTTCATTTAAGATGGCGCTGAAAGCTGCCCCAAGGTGGAGAGATTCCCCAACGGTCAACAGCTTTCAGCCGCGGGACACTGGAGCAGCTGTGGACAATTTCTGAACTTACACATACGATCTTAGACTAGAAAACGTTGAAGACAACATTCATCTATACAACTCAAAATAAAAATAAGAAAAACACACCATCAGTAAAGAAGTGCATAAATAAGATGTGTTTTATATGCTGATAACCATCATCTCATGTCCATTTTTTTTTTTTTTTNCATTTTTTTTTTTTTTTGCTGTGAGGAAGTAAAATAAGAGGTGTTTTGTCATCATGCTTGGCACTGAGGCAAGTCTTATGTGTCAGAAAACAACAAGCAGCCTGTTTCAACAGCGGACAGTTCCTTTCCTCTTACAGAGAGAGTCTCTTTTGATTTCAGCAGACGTCTATTTTAAAAAGACACTTTAGTCTTCAAAGGATAGTGTCTGTGGAGTGTCTGTGCACGCACCGCACATGGGTATGTGTGTGTTCGTTCAATAGAGTGCCTACAAAGTGAGGGATTAGCAAATAATTCCAGACCATTCCTGAGGCAAGACCAGACCCATCCCATCTCCCATCACACCTGGACCCAGACTACTTTCCCTCAGGATGGGCTAATTTCCTCAAGCATCCTTTTGACAGTATGTTAATACATAACCTAAATACCCGAGATCAAGGGGTGAAGTCCTCTTCCCCGCTGATGAAAAATCTAAGCGCAAAGCTATCTTGGTTACAATGGCCCCTGCATGTTCCCAGTAAACAACATGACAAAGCTAGATGCAACATTAGATCACACTTTAAATAAAGACCAGAGCTGAGGAAGAATTGACATCCTAATGTTCCATGGATTGGACGGCTCAAAAACAGACAGATATGTCATTCCACCAATGACGACTCACCTTGGCCTGGGTGAGGCAGCTGGCTGAAGCGCTGTGGGGGTAGCTGGTGATGGGGAATGGGTGGGGAGATTGGGGTACTATGAACTTCTGCATCTGTGTCTAGCAAACCCGCACGTCTCCAAAGCATCCAGACAAAAAGCAAGAAAGTTGTACATTACCCGCTTGTCTGTTCATCGCTGACAAATTACCTGTTTTTATTTTGCCTTTGTACTTTAACCGAAGAGGGTTCACAAATAAGCCTTTGAAAAAAGGCCTATTATACCATATAAAATGTGGCCCAACTTCACAAATGTATTTTTTTTTTTTTTTACATTTGCCTCTTCTAATTTCTACTGAAGAAAAACTGAGACGCTGCTTGGAACAAGGGACCGCAAACTAGCAGATAAATGAATTCCAGCGTTCTGCAGGAATCCACCGATCCGTGCTGAAACCCCACCAAGTCAAACAAAAGTTATTCTTATGGACTGTGAGATGGAGGGAAATCCAAACCCACACATTCCCCCAACTCAACTCTCTCGATCAACCCAGCAGACACATGGTGAGAGTTCTGCTCTGCCATAGGGAGCTCGGGGACAGGAGGATGAAGAGAAACAGGATGAAAGAAGCGAGGAAAAACAGTCGCGGAAGAAGCCAAGAGCAACATAACCGTACTGCTTCTTTCCCCATCAGCAAGTTTAACTTCATGCTGCATATCAAACGGGAAAGTGAAAGAACCACATCCTCCATTTGGATCTGCTGGACCTACTGCTTTTCCACTGGTGGTGTCTTTGGGCTTTTAAGGAGTAAATTAGCGGTTATTTAAAAGTTATCAGTGCATTGGATTCTTTAAGAGCTATCACTTTGGAGAGAGTTATCAAAGTAAACAATATACTGACAATGGGGAGGATAGTGAAAAACGATGATGGGATGGAAATTTTGAGAGCTGGGTTATATTTGAGCACATCAATACCTGGCTTCTATCAGCTCCAGCATGAGCCTAGGTGAGAACTATCTCTCCCTCGCACCACTGAACTGTGCGAAGACAACTATACCCCATGAGGGCTGGGGAGGGCGAGATGTTATGACACAGCCTATCTCATCACAGTAAAATGAAAATAAACAAGTGAAAACCTGAACAACAGCCAAGTGGAAAGCCTCTCCCAACACGATGAGCACAAATCTGAGAGCTCAACACAGAGATCAGTCCGAGTCACACACTGTCCCTGTGGGTCCCAGTGCTCACCTCCAAGAATGTGATGACATGATTGAGGGACTGTTCCCACACTGAAGAAGCACCAGACATGGNATACTCCTGTTGAAGGTCTAAACTATTATCATCATCCTATTGCCCTTTGCACTAAATAAGTCTGACAAATGCATGTTGAAAAAGCCTTACAGGAGCTATTTTGCCCGAAGTGCTGCACTTACCATGAGGATGCCAGTAGAGAACAGAGGGGCAGGTTTAACTGACTGCTTCTGCTTCTCGATCTCACTCTCCAGCTGGGCAGCACGACCCTTGTGTTGGGCAAGCAAGATTGTGGCAGGAAGGTGAGAGCGCTCCTGGAGAAACGAACAGAAATTTGGATTTTATGAGACGGGATACTTCCGTAATGCAAAGTGCTCCACCTGGAAAAGTTCTATTCAGAAAAAAAAAAAATGCTTACAGTTCTACATGTAGTTCCTAATGTGACTGTCCTATGTTTGGAAGAATCGAGAACACAGGCAGGCAACCTCTCCTCCCAGACATCTCTGACTCAGGATAACCATCAGCATAGGGTCTTTTCAGGCTATCTGCCATATTACTGATGCAGGCCGTATTAACAAAACTGTGGCAGCGCAGGGGACGCTGCTTCAAGTGCACTGCGCCGCCTTCACCTCCATTAAATGCAAGGTCGGACATTTCAATTTCTCCAGTGGAGTTTTGCCAAGCGCAGAGGTCTAAGAACACAAGCTTGGACACGACACACACTGAAGAGGCAGGACACTGGGTGGGTGGACACCGATGATAGGACAGTCTAGAGGTGTTCTTATCATTGAAAAATAAATTAAACATACATAATATTCCCATCAATAAAGTCTTTCTGTACCTCTTAACAGAGGAAACAAGTTAATAAATCTTATCATTGAAAAATGAACACCCTCAGTTCATATTACAATTAAACGTGCAATCAGTTACACTGTGTGGATTGTCCCTTTCTAATAACAACCACTCTAAAAAGTTATTTTTCAGTAATGTGACTTACACCAGTTTTGAACAGGTACTTAAAAAACATGAAATGGTTAACATGCTTATTATTTCACAAACATTGAGTAAATAAAATTTATCAAGGCCACAAAAATAAATAATAAACCAACAGCCAAAATTTACATTCATTGCACATCTTTCCCATCATTAACATTCACATTAGATGTAGGTGTTCCAAGTTCTGAGGGGATTTATTTTATTGGTTAGTTAGCCACTGCTTCAGGAAATAGCAACAAGGCATTAAAACATGCGATAGCAAGTGTGAGTGTGAGTGTTGTGTGTGTGTGGTATCTTTTAGTACAGTCAGCTTTGAGCCAGGGACGTACAGATGTCAGAGCTCAGGAGAGTTCTTGGGGGGTGGGGGTGAACTCATCTGCCTACAGTCAACAGGCCCTGTGCCTTAAACAAACAAACACACAGCTTAGCCTGCTATCTGTGCTGGGCCTTCAGCAGTTCACTCTGCAGGAACAATCACTTCCAAAACCCGCAGCTCAACACAATGGAGCCAAGAGGCTTTGGAATCACAGAATGAGAACAATGCAGCCTACAGCACAATGACTGGTAATAAGCTCTTAATGATCCCACAGCCATGAACCCTCAGGCTGAGGGTGTGTGTGTGTGTGTGTGCACATATGCGTCCCGTGCATGCAATAAACCTGTCATATTATGATTGCTCTTTAGTACAGCCTTTTGCTCAATTGCACTCGTCATTCTGTTGCCATATATGCAGGCTACACGTGTATCTCACCATTTCATCCAGCAGAGCCTGCTTGTTCTTCCTCTTGGCCTGTAGCTGCCTCTGCTCCTCTTGCATCACCTCCAGTCTCCTCTGCTCATTCCCCTGCTGCTCCAGCAACAGAAGTTCCTCCAGCTCCTCCTGCTCACGTGTCTAAGGGAGAAGGAAAGTGATGAAGAGGAAGGGGATGTTGCAGATAAACCCTGAAATAGTGTCTTTGACCAAACATCAGAATGCCCAGTAGATCCAGGGGTGCCACAGTGCACTGAACCAACACTCTGACATTCCCATGGAGAGGAGCAAACATCGAACATTTTCCTCCAATAATCTCTGTACCAAATGATTGGTTAAGGGATTGTGCAATGTTTTGGTAAATGTATTCAGTGCATACAAGCTTAGCCTTATTCCTCTGGATAAGATCTCTGTTCTCCCTCTGGTACTGCTCCATCTTCTGCTTGGTGTCCTCCACGTCGATGTTGTTGGTCAGGTTATACACTACACAGGAGACACAGAATCACCATTGAATTCTTCAACCCGACAAAACATTTTATAGATCAAAAATGCTGCTCAATTCCATAGAAATTTATTTTAAAATGGAGTCAAAATCCCATTTGGGGGTGGCTGGGAGTGGGTAATTGAAGTTCAGGAGCTGCTCAACTGCCATATCATTATGGTGTAGACCACAGAGGCTCCTCAGGTTCACTGTCACAGGGTTCATTGTCAATCGCTCAAAAGCTATGGGAGGGGGCCAATGAAAGGCATGCTAGCTTTGGCAAAGCTACTGCCAGGGCTACTTCCCCTCTGACCCCAGGCTGGCACAGATACCTTTAAAACATCCCCTTGTGCAGCCAGAGGCAGGAGAAAATCAATACACTAGTAGTAAGCATCCCTGTTGCCCTCCTCCTCCCATCCACCCCAGCACGAGGCTTTCAACATCCTGCTCCTACCTATGTCCTCCACTTGTTCCAGGTAGTCATTATATTCTCTCAGGCTGGAGAAATCAAAGTCTCTCTTGTTGTATCTGCAGCAGGAGAACAGCACAGATTATACAGTAAAACCTGATGAAAGCAAATATACGCTGACATTAATAGCATCCATTAAATCAACCATTTTATAATACTCGGTCTGCATACTGCCTAATAGACACACATTAGATGTCAATTAAGGGGCTATTAAAGAACAGATGAGAGGGGGGAGAGACAGCATTGGGAGGGGCTGAGAAGTAAAAACCTGGCAGGGAAAGCGCATTCCCGTTTGAGCCACCCCTGGAGAGACTCATTGTCTACAAAACAAACAGTGTAATGAGAAAGACAAAGGTGGCTTAAAAAGTGGGAGGAGAGATGGGATCACACATAAACACACATGCAGAGCCACAGCCCTCACCATCCCGGCCCCCCCTCCTCACTCACATCTTCAGCACCTTCTTGCGAATCTCCACCTCCTTGTCCACGGCCGGATCTTCGAAGAGCTGTACTCGGAAGTTGCTCTTCCTCAGGGGTGTGTTGCATTGCACGCAGTTGCCCGAGCCTCGCACAAACAGCATTTCCACGCAGTTCTCACATCTGAGGGTGAATCCGATGACACAAATATCACCAAGGTGAACTGAATCTTTCCAGGGGCTACCTTCCCTACATATAAACCTGAAAGTCGGCCGTGCGCACGTATGTGTGGGCTTGTGTGGCAGCTGAAATACAATTTTCCTCACAGTGAAGCAAAATTGTGTTTTGTTTTTTTTTTGCCTGTGAGTTATCATCAAACCCAGTGGGTGATAATGGGCACATATGNGTGTTTTGTTTTTTTTTTGCCTGTGAGTTATCATCAAACCCAGTGGGTGATAATGGGCACATATGAATATTTCCTTTGAGTGCTCAACCAAGCCTGGGATTATGATTGGAATGTCGATTAGGCTGCCTCCCACTCTGAGACAGGAGGAAATTAGTCTGACACCCCATCAGTGGAGAGTCTGTCTGCACTGGAAAAACATTTGCTTTATTGTTATTCCAACAGACCTCAAACAGTCAATCTGCTATGTTACATAACAATATAAATTCATTGTGCGTTCTTTCATTATACACTGGGTTGGTTCTTATGCAATTCAGAAAAGGCAAAATAAAAAGTGATAATTAGTATGTTTTGTGTTCTAATTGCTTCGTTATTAATTTTAAGATGATGTATAATTAGTGAAGTCTTTAACTTGCCTGAAAATGGAACTTAAATGGTCAATACATTCCTCCATATCTCCTTTTTTATCCTGAAAAATCTCTCAACTATTCCTAAAAGGGGAAGAAAGTGTATTGTAGAGATGTTTAAGGTACATTTAAAATACAGTGGAAAGCTGATCAATGAAAATATCTAGGCCTACTATAAATCCATTTAATGGACGAAGTTGCTTTCCCAAAACAAAATGGGTGGCAGCACATCACAGTCATGATGACTTTTTCAGGCAGCCTTTGATTCCTGAAATAAGCAAGCATGAATCACAATTGTCTTTGGCTCAGAGCAAACCTCACCAGCAGTGATCAATTCACAGCAGAAAAGCTGAAACATTCCTCAGCTAAGAGTTGGGGGAAGTCAGGTAAAATCCAGGGTTCAAACAGGAAGGTTTAATCCATGCAACATCATGACACGGTGACCGGTAGACCTGCCTGAGGGCACAAACCTGAGTTTAGCCATAAATGACACCTTTAAGCAGGTAGGCGTTTACCCATCAGTCACACTCAAATGAGGAGTGGACACCGAAGACAATGGGAATGTTCCTAAATCTCTCCTGAGCAGGCAACTGGTGGGGTGGGGCGGGGTGGGGGGCTGGATAAACGTTTGCACAGTCCACTCTTTTAATTAAGTCTCTGTGGAGCTTTATTCCACAGGAATACACCTTCCTGCTCTTGACCACCTTCACGAGAACAAACATCTGGTTTCCAAATGTCACTATCTTTTGAGTTTTCATTCAAAATAAAGCAAACTTTTGGGGGGAGGGTTCTTTTTTTTTTTTTTTTTTTTGCAATGCATTACTGGTGGCATGGTTGAATCATTTCTTTCTAAAGTAAAGGACTGGTCTTGAGACACTGGTGCCTCGTCAAAATCTCCCAGGGCATGGAACCTATTAGAACAATGACGAAAGAGTCATCATGGAAGATATTTCACTTCATCAGCAGAATTCAAAACTAAAAGCAGTTACAGGAGAAACTGCAGAGACATGAAGTTTGGCTGTTTACGCATAGCATCTCTGATATGGGTCAAACAAGCACAACCTGCCAAGTACCATCACAGCAATACAGCACACACATTTAGAAAATATATGAAGCATTGCAGCGGCCTATCTCACAACCATGTCAATTTCTCTTGGCTTCAGTAGAGCAACAAAATAAAAAATGAAAGCTGAACCGCAGACAGAAACATCTGCGCTGTCCAGTTGGTTCCTCAGAGCATGAGGACGCCCTGCACAAGTGCATGCTGGAAGGGCAGATGTTCACCATGGCCCCGGGCTACAGGAGACGTATAGGCCTGGCCATATGGAGGTAGATGGAGGGATTCAGCTTGTTTCAACAGGCCCACAAAGAGCCCATTCATCAACCCAGGGCCAGGATTGGGGCGTAGCTTGCCCCCCTGCCCCGTAAATGGACCACACAACAGAAGTCTTCATAGGGGAAATCCTGTGTAACTCTAGAGCAGAGAGAGGGACGTCTAAAACGAAGGGAGGAGACTTTCAGAGTCAATTTGCCATCTTTCTTCTGAAGTGCTCTCTCTTTAAGGGACAGCTTTCTGATTGTGTGCCTTTAGTAATTTGTAATCAAAGGGGGACTCGGAAACCTCCTGCCAAGGCTACACTTTATCGTCTGGCATACTGAACGCAGACTTAAGTGAGCAGAGAGAGCTCCAGCAGCTCCCTATCTCAGTGTCCCAGGGCTGCTGTCAGCGAGTGAGAAGTCCTGACTCCTCCCTCTCTCACCTGTCCTGCTCAGAGCTCCAGGCTGCTATCTCTCCCATCTGCAGCTGTCAGCAGGTCAGGGAAGGGGGTGGGGTAGGGGTGGTGGTAAGAGGAGGGTAAACAGGGTCCTGGCTCAGCAAAGAGACCTCACCCCCCACTACCCACCTTCGGTGACATTGCCTACATCTTTGTCTCCTCCCTACACACCGAAAGGCAAGAACAATACAGCAACATTCACCTGTTCCACTCGCAAAGCTGACAATCTTCTGTGGACTTTCACATAAGTCCAGACAGACCAGATCTGGCTTTGTGTCAAATCTAAGCCTGCGATGATGTCACGTTCCGCCCTGTGACCTAAAATACCTGCAGCACCACAGAACATGCTGAAGCCCAAGAGTGTGATCGCTCATAGAGGAAGCTAATTTAGGCTTGTGTGATTTAAAAAATAAATCTAACATTTTGTGTATTTCATATCGCCAGAGCATGTGGCTATCAGACGTGGGAAACTATGAATGGGGTGAGTGAGATGTGTGTATACTGTCAACCTCGCTATGTCCACTCTCTCATTACCTCCCTGTGCCTAGCCTGCTGCTGTTTGTGCCCGTCTCTGTGCCCCGTGTCAAATGCCAAAGGACATGGGCCCTGTGTTATTGTGCATACGCAATAAATAACAAACAGTAAACACCCCCCAATGACATGGATACAAAATGTGCTGTGGTGGGGTTTAAAATTAGACACAAGCTAGCAGGAAACCTACTCAGCCCTTAAGCGAGCGGCAACTCAGTGTCAATAGCTGCTAGCATGACTCTGAGCTTGAGGTAGAGATTCATGTGAACGAACCAGAAACAAACAAGCAACAAATTACAACCTTTCCTCCCCTCTTACGAGGCCTAATGCTATTCTTTCTTTACCTCCAGATAAATAATGATTCTACAGTCATAACTGTATTCATCCTTTAAATTTGATTTGTTCCATTGGCTGTCCACTTCATTGTGATACCACAAGTAATACATTTGTTTTATGCTTAATATTATTTCCCAATATGTCATTTATGAACAGTTGTGCAAAGAACTACATCAGTCCACAGATAGGCAGAAAAAAAGGGGTGCACTCAGAATACTGAGCATATATATATATATATATTTATACACACACAGTATATACACACAGTGGGGTGCAAAAGGCTGAGACCACATTGAAAATCAGTGACGTTTTCCATGTAAATTGGAAATAATCAGAAAGTCTGACATCACAAGAAGCTCTTTGGAACATCGTCAAATCATGCTGGGATNTTGGAAATAATCAGAAAGTCTGACATCACAAGAAGCTCTTTGGAACATCGTCAAATCATGCTGGGATAACTTGGCTCACCAGGTTTTGCACAAACTTGTGGAGTCCATTCCAGCTGGAGTGCATGCTGTCATTAAAGCAAAATGGGGGCATACCAAATACTAAGAGATTCTGAAATTCATGTACATTTTTCAAAGATTCAACTTTTCACTCAAATTGTTACGATGATGTTATCATTTGTAATGAAAAATCTTATATTAAATTCAAAAAGAATGCAAAATAGAAGCATTTTCACAGTGGTCTCAGACTTTTGGACCCCACTGTAGACACAGAAACACACACACACACACACACACACACACACACACACACACGTATGGGTCCCTTTCTGATTCAATTTATAAAGAATTTATATTCACTTTTTTTTGCATAGAGTTGTTCATAATACCAAATAGGAAATCACCAAACACCTTTGAAAGTAAAACACTTTGCTTAAGTTTTAGGACTACACACTGTATTAAGTGACCTTTTAGGTAGCCTTTCTGAAAAAAACTAAAAAAAAAAACAACGTAAATGACAACAGTAATGAAAACGCTAATATATTTGGAGAGTGCAGCAGTTTACAAGTGGTGCATAGATTCACCCTCAGACTGGCTCGGAGGAACAAATCCAAGGTGACTCAGGCTAGGACATCTCTTCAAATTGCTTCATTGCAAAATCATTTAAATTTTCTCTGCGTCTAACCCTGCATCCAGACTGAGGCAGTGAGTTATGAGCTTGCTGACCTGATGACAAAGCACAGCCACTTTCTGATGGTACAGTCAATAAACAGACAGGGTCGAAAATATGCTCTCATCACACCACCATCACTGCATGGCACTCATAGAGACCGGCATGTCCTCTTCATTTAAATGACTGGATTTTTAAAGTGTTGACAAGGTCAAATGTTGGAAAGTGAGGCTAGCATTAATCGAAATTGTAGCGCAAAGGCAAGAGAAATCAAAACTGTGTGAACTAACACTTAAAAAATTACATGATCAGTCAATGAACATAAATTTAATTTTAATTACAGATGGTGAATTTAAGTGAGTTAAAATAGCAAATATTTCCTATATTTTGTTTCCTACTATTATAAATTGAATATTTTCAGTTTTAGCTGTTAGCCAGACTACATGTGCCATTTCAACCCATAACTTTAGGCTCTGATAACTTCTGAGGGGTATTTGTGTTTACTTTGCATTTTATAGAGCAGTTGACTAACTGAGTAAACAATCCATAGAAGAGCCAATATAATAATTATGCATTGCATGCAGTCCTAAATCATGAATAAAACTTAATAAACTCAAACCTGATCAAACATAGACATTATTTTTCTGTTTATCTTAATGTTTTATAGTGTTACAGGTGTGATGTGATAAGATAAGATATTGTCATGACACCTTTTATCCTATTTGGGATAAAAGGTGTCACCAACAATGATTTTCCTGCTTCAACCAGACACTAAACTTCTATTCTATTCGATGTATCATTAAGTAGACCCACAGAATCAGATTGGGATTATCCTGCATTCATTCTGCACTCCAAACTTTAATACATACTGCTTACACACACTGTTCTGTCACACTACAAATTTATATGGAGAGATGTAAACTAGACAAAGTGCAAACAATAATCTATCAACACTGTCTAGCAGGTTTACATTATGTAACGTCATTATGTAGTGTTAGTTAAACGCATCTAAACGCTGCTGAGCTGTCTGTGACTTTCATAGTGAACAGAGTTAAATTTATATTGGCTATATGAACATAACCGACAAAGTGTCACAGTTTACCAACATTTATTCTTAACACTACATCACTAAGCAGCGCAAACAGCTAACGTCACATTAAAATGAAAAATGGCGTATTTGAAAATATCTGCAACGATGTCGTTTGCCAAACAGCAAGCCTTGCAAAGAAACAGTTCCAAGTTCAATATAGACAGTTTTTTTTAATGACTTTCCTGTGCTGAAAACTGTCCGTTAATGTAGATATTGCGTAGTCTGAACTGCAATATTGCGTTATTGTGGGGGTTTTTCACATATACTTTTTAGCGTTTTTTCACAAATACTTACAGCGTGTGACCACAGACGTTCACCATCAGTTTCAGAGACGGATTTCTGTATTTGGTTGTTTTGCATCTCGGGCAACCCTGGTCGTCCATTTTTGTGTCTAAAACACAAAACCACAAGCTTCAGAAAAATATCAACAACAAGCTGTCACTGTCACTTCCAAGCGGTGAACTGCTGCGTTACACAGAATGTGGTCCGATGGAAAACTCCACTAATAAGTATAGTTCCTAGGTAATAATGACCTTTCAGGCAGCGGTAGTCACACTGCGATGCATGCAGGCTCATTCGGGAGTCTTTGAAAAGTTCCACGAGTCCTATTGTTAAAAAATAAAAAAAATCAAATAAAAATGCTGAGTCGTTTATTTTTACTTGTAATTTCTTGGCATGAAGCTGGTATTTAAAGAAAATGTATAAAAATTACTGTTTTTTTTAATAGGTTCCACTCTCGCACATCCCATAGGTCCCTCTCATATCCCATGACCTAAGTCTGAACTGAAACACAGTTAAAACCAAAACATTTTTCCATATGTTCTTCTCAAGGACAACAGCTTCTGAGATGATAATGTTCATCTGTTTGGGATCTATGGAGATAATTAACAAAGGATAATGCGTGCATAATGTGTAATCTATTATAAAGTATTATGAAGACATATAGACAAATATATGATAATATAACAGAAATATTAACACTAAGTTGAGGGAAATATTAATTATATTTGCAAAAATTAATTAGCAAATGCCAAGAATGTAACTCTTTCTCATTTTTCAAATGAAGCTCATGACTTTTTGTAGAAGTCATGAACTTGGTAAATAATAGCCAAATATATATATAGGCTCCAACCTATATAGCTTTCAATGGATGAGTTGTTCTTATTTTAGAAATGCAGATCAAATATGTGTAACACAGATTTGCTTTGAGTCTAAGAGAGGTGAAAAATGAAAGTAACACTTTCAGGCTACTTTTTACATGTAATATTACAGCTTACGTGTTACTGAAAAGAATTGATTCTCACATTTTATTAAAGATATTTCAATGTTGAGAATGAATAGGAGTGAGGGGAAGTTTTATATTGCTCCACCATGACAGGTACTGATGGGATGTGATCTTACTTTACTTTATTGGGATTGTCATGGCTTAAATTCAATATGTAATACCTTCTAACAGAGAAATTAACAACATTATTCTGTCACTCTCATTACTTTGAGTATCATCAGTACCTTCTACTAAAATTGCATATCTGTGGTGAAAGATGTTAAAATTAGCTGCATATAAAGTCATAACTCTCCGGGAACTTGACTCGGACAGTGAACTAAGCTGTGTGTCTTCCTGTGGTGGAATCATGCATTGTGCCTTCCCTAGAGGTCAAAATTGAGAAATGTTTGGAAAGTATAAGCTAAAATAAGCAGTGGTGTGCATGCGCATGGGNGGGGGGGTCACATTGAGCCATTCTGTGTAGGGTAAACCCGACGAACTCAGATTAAAGACAAAGGAGACCAAACACTTAAATCGCCGAAGCTGTCATTTTAATTCGATTCAAAATTGCAGTAAATGTAAGAAATGCATTGAGTAGATTTTCATTTACATTGGAGAGGAAATAATGATTCTCTGTTGTTGCCTTTTAACTACATACCTATAGCCAATGCAGCTCCTGAAAGTACATATAACAAGGATATCTCTTTCCCACGATCCCAAAAGCACTTTACACAGGTGAGCTACGGGAATATACTGGAAACTGTATGATTGACAGCTGGAAACCAAACATTCGTGTCTGAATCCCGCTTGCTCCTCCCTAATGGGGCCTTCGGTGGCCAATAGCGTGGCTCTCTTGCAGATAGACCCCAGCGTGTCTCCTTCCAGCTCCAGTCCCCGCAGAGTAAAAGTCACGTTGGGAGGAAAAGGGGAGAGAGATATCTACTTACAGCTGCTGTCAGATATCCGATCGCATTCGCATGGCGAGGAGGTAATCTGATCGAGTTGGGAGGAGTGACTTTACCAGGGAAGGCTTGTACAAAAAATGTCTTCTTCTTCTGCCGGAGAAGTCACAACAGCAGATGACATCAAGAGGGAAAATGTGAAGGAGGCGGATAAGCGGGAGTGCATCAAGCTTGTGGCGCTGGACGCGGTGGAGTTGTCCATGGAGCGCACAACTTCCAACGCAGACGCGGTGCGCACGGAGCTGTTGGTGAGCGCCGCTTCCTCTCTGGCTTTCTCGCCGGAGCAAGTGGCGTGTGTCTGCGAGGCTTTGCAGCAGGGAGGCAATGTGGACCGGCTGGCCAGGTTCCTGTGGTCCCTGCCACAGAGTGACCTGCTCCGCGGCAACGAAAGCATCCTAAAAGCCCAAGCCCTCGTCGCTTTCCACCAGGCTCGCTATCAGGAGCTGTACAGTATTTTGGAGAACCACAGTTTTAGTCCGTCCAACCACACCTTTCTGCAAGATCTTTGGTACAAAGCCCGGTACACTGAGGCAGAGAAAGCGCGGGGGAGACCCTTGGGCGCTGTGGACAAGTACCGTATCCGGAGAAAGTACCCTCTACCCAGGACTATCTGGGACGGCGAGGAGACAGTGTATTGTTTCAAGGAGAGGTCCCGAAACGCACTGAAGGATCTGTATAATCAGAATAGGTACCCGTCTCCTGCCGAGAAAAGAAACCTCGCCAAGATTACAGGACTCTCCTTGACCCAGGTCAGCAACTGGTTCAAGAACAGGAGACAGAGGGACAGAAACCCATCCGAGGCGCAATCAAAAAGGTGAGAGACAAACAAACCAAAAAGCCACAGGTTATTTCAGTCACAAACGCCATTCAGTGAAGCTATTAAATAATTTTCGGAGTGTTCTGTGCGTAAAAATGGCGCGTTAAATTTTTAGATCTGGTAAATTTTAACAAAACAGTTGAAAAGGTTTTGTGAGCAAGGACGAAGCTTCAGTGGTTTACAACCATTCACACTCATGTAATGTATTTCATCATCTCCCGTCGGAGTCACTTTTTTGATTGGACAGCTTTAATCATTAACTGTTGGTAATTTAGAAACAAAAAAAGTATGCGTAAAAGGGCTGGCCGCACGCTTTTAATGTTTTGAAATATGAAGCGGTTGCCATTCAGATCCGGTTTTAAGTGTGTCGGAGCTAGGCATGGAAACCATAAGCAACCAAATAACACAGTAACTCACACACCGCTGATTTCAGTCAAACACACCAAGGGGATCAACTTTGATCTAACAATCCAATAAGTAACTTTAAAGCTATTCTTCCTATAGGTCTATAGGTGTGTACACGCACGCGGGTGTGTTATGTGCGCGTCCTCGTGTCCTGCACGAGTCATTTTCATTATGACTTTTTTTCCCGTCAGACTAAAAAGAATCCCTGAGCTTCAGCGTTTGATTTCATAATCCTGCGCACAAACAGACATAATTTTGTCTTCTTTCATGTTTTCTTCTTTGTGAACAAAGCTGACGCGCACCTGGTGGAGGTGACCTCTCTTCCTCTCTCTCCCCCTCCGTCTCTCTCTCTCTCACACACACACACACACACACGCACACAGGCACNTCCTCTCTCTCCCCCTCCGTCTCTCTCTCTCTCACACACACACACACACACACGCACACAGGCACGCACATCACACGTCACATACAGACACATGAAACAACAGGCCTACAGGTATCTTTTAAATGCTTATCCTCAAACCAAACCCCCTGGATATCTCCCAAAAAGTGAATAGTCAATACTAATACTTTCATCTGTAATTTCATTATATGTTACGTATAATGACAATAAAGCTATTCTATTCTATTCTATTCTATNGGGGGGGGGGGGGGGGGGGGCAGCTGCTTAAATCACTCTTAAAAACAAGGTTAATCAAAAGGCTGTAAAGTGTAAAGCAGCAATATCGACATTTTACATCTGGATTTTCATGCTGTTACACATTGGAAACTGAAAAACTCTATTTTAAATTCCAATTCCACTTCAAAATTTGAAGAAAAATGCAAATAAATGCTCTTCAGCCATTTGTTCGTCACGCCTCCTGTAATGGCATTTTGTCACGCCAGAATTTATTGCGCCAAATGGTTGCACAGTCGTTGATGTTGGTTGTTGTCAGTACATCTCGACATGGGGTAACAGGGCTACATATTCACTAACAGCCTGCTCTTCAAAGCTATAACACAGCAACAAATGTGACTGTGCTATAATATGAGGAGGTAAAGGAAATAAACCTAAATCTACATAATTAAATTTGATCAAATATTTACACCATTGTTGTAATTTGTCCCAGAAACAGTGCATAAACAGGATTACTCATCGAAAGCATACATTTACAAACATGATGCTTAATTCCTTATTTTAGTCATATAAAATATCTTCTAAAAATAACTGACCCAAAGTATTCCCTGTTTTGCTTTGTAACACAGCCTGTCATCCTCTCTGCCTTATATTTCAGTGAATCTGATGGAAACCACAGCACAGAGGATGAGTCCAGCAAAGGCCAAGAAGAATTGTCTCCTCGGCCCCTCTCCAACTCCTCAGATGGGGCAATCACCCATGGGACCCTCCCCATTCACACAGGGCCTCTGGACAGTGGGGTGGTTATCCAGCAGATTGGGGATATCAAGATGCCCCCTGGATCCAGCAGTGGGGGTCTCTACAATGGAAATCTTGTGACCAGTAACAACTCCTCCACCGTGTTTCACAATGGTAGCTCGTCTTACCTCCACATGCCGGGTAACATACTCTTTAATGGGCTAAATTTGGGTATTCAGCCCTTGGCCTTCAACCCTCTGAGGCCTTCTGGAGGGGTGCTGCTGGGGGGCTCAGGAGTGGACATGCAGATGCAGACAGGACAGGAGAAGGGACTGGGCAGTTCTGCTGAGGACTCAACCCTGCACTACACTTCATATTCTGGCTGCGTGAATGGGGCAGAGGTGAAGCTGGAGGAGGTTCACACCATGGCCGCCCAGAACGGGGGCTCCTCCGTGCTGACATTCAGCTCCTCATCAGGTGCGCTTCAGCTGGGCGGCTACAGCCTGGTCCAGGTACCGGGTGGAGTCTCTGACAGTGATGGCAGCTCATTACTCAACAACGACGTGGGTCTTCCTCCCATGCAGCTCTCTTCTGCCTCATCTTCCTCAACAATCACACAAGGTGGGTTCATGGGTTCACACAATGTTGTTTGACATCACATTACATACTGCACTTGTTTCCTTGCAATAACTATGTTGTGATGTTTAATTAGAAGTTAGATTTAGATCAAAAACAGGCAGCACTGAGAGAAACTAATGAGTGATGTAACAATATCTTGGTTGTGACTAATTTCACATTTAATCCAGCATTTAATCTTGATCCACATGAAAATAAAACGGTCATCCCAGACAAAAAGTAAATAAATAAATAATCAGGATTAGAAATGACTGTCGCTAGTAAAATTATTGACAGATCTTATATGGGCTTAACATTTGCAAATAACTGAATCTCAAATATTACTGTTGCTTTTACAGTAAATGCAGCTTCTATTAGAAAAAAAATGAAATTACAAAATATCACAGTATCACAATAAGGAAAATTCCAGATTCTATCTTATTCATAACATGAGTATCATTAAATCTGACTTGACATTAGTGGTGCCCCGTGCCCTTTTTAAATGTTCCAGTGTAATGTTGCTCTTCCGTTGGTGGTTTGTCAAGAGACCTCTGCTACTTCCGTCCAATATATTTGAGTTGGGTTTGGGTTTGATACTACACATAACACAGAGCAGAAAAAAACAGGGTAGCCCCCCGCCCTCTAAAAAAAAAAAAAAAAAAAAANAAAAACACACACACACACACACACACACACACACACACACACACACAGGAGGTGGTCCTTTGAAAACCCTAGAGATGAATAAAACAAGTTCTGAAGTCACCATCACTCATCATCATTGCACTCTCGATTTCCAGACCAGGGAGGAGGGAAGTATGTTTCAGACAATCAGAGGGTCATGAAACACACTAACAGGGAATAAGCCATTACAGCACTTACTTTGACATGAAGCAGAGAGTTCACACAGGGATGAATAATAAGGAAAAACAGAAAAATGATGTTGGCTCCTAACAGACTTTTGCATTAGTTCTGCAGTTTCTGGGGCTCTACAGGGTCAGGTTTTAAGAGCACAAAGTGTATGAGACACACAACAGCAATTTGACTCCAAGGCCTGCTGTAAATGAAACCTTTAATACTGAGAGAAGTGAAAAGGGAGTCCAGCAATGGGAAAGCAAGTCAAAATAGAGTTAGAGATATGGAGTTATTAGAGATGTGTATCAATTGAGTAACTATTGACACTGATATCCATTGATCCATCCATTGTTTTACCCCAGGTACTATGCCACTGAACAATGTAGCAGTAAGCTCCTCCCGTGACAACTCCTTCCAGCGACAGGATAAGCTGACCATGACTCCCCTGCATCACAGCACAGTGCTCTACAGCATTAGCACTGCTGGCCAGCCGTCCATTAAGAAGGAGCCACTGGAGGGAGGTGTCTACTCCCCATATCACCATGGGCTCCACATGGACCCAAGTGGTCACATCAGCTACACAGCCCCCAACTCAGAAGAGGTTCCTTCCAGCCGAGGTCCCACCTCGACCACGGAGGTCACCCCTGTCAGCTCCTCAAGCCCCGAGCCAGAGGNCAGCCGAGGTCCCACCTCGACCACGGAGGTCACCCCTGTCAGCTCCTCAAGCCCCGAGCCAGAGGTTTACACCACCCTCACTGTCAGCACGCCCCTCATGGCCCAGACAGATCAGAGCAGCCACCATCTTCAGCCCACAGAGTATCTCGGAGGCCATGAGGTCGGAACGGCTCCCTCCTCTCACATGATAGGCCCAGGCATGAACAACAACTACATGAACATTTTGGAAAATAAGGTGGATGGCTCGGGCTCAGGCGGGGTGAACGAGATGGTGCGGGCGATGTGTGGGGAGATGGAGGCTGTGGAGGGGAAGGAGCTAGCCAAACTACAGACAGTGCAGATAGATGAGGACATGGCTGACCTTTAACCTCAAACCTATCTCTTTACAGAAGCACTCATGTCCGCCCAAGCAGTGATATGGTGAATCTTTTTATTTTTGTGTGCGTGTGTTTTTTTTTTTNTTTTTTTTTTTGTTTTGTTTTTTTGTTTTTTTTACCATTCATTTCCTTTAAATGTTAAATTATTTGTAGACATTTTGTTCATTTGACTTGTACAATGCACTCTACTCAGATACCAGCCCTGTGGTTGGGCATTATAAATTTATCATAAAAAAAAAAGTTTTTTAAATCAATAACATTTTAAAATCCCTTTTAGGAAGACGAAGTACCACTGTTACTTGTTAATAGAAGAAGTTGCTGTGTGTGTGTGTTTGAGCCATGTTTAAATGTGCATTTTTATAGACAACACCTGCTACTTCCTGTTGAGTGGATTTGATCTGCAGAAGCAGGTGCTGGAATGCCCCAAGTCATGTGACTAGGATGTTCCTCCAAACTAAATGCGTCATCTGGGTCAAACCAAAAAGGTCATTCAGTAGGGGGAAGATGGAAAGCCTCTCAATGAAAATGGTCACTCAAACTGCAATAGTCTTACTGAGGGACTGCACATACATACAAAGAATAGATCAGTCATACACACAAAGCTGCTGATTTAGGAAAATGTGTCCTTCAGTAAGCACCTTAAATTCTCTGAATGCTTCTGAACTCACCACTAACGTGTGTATCCAAAATATTATATCATACCAAATGGGCTAGAAGAGAATGAATACTGTTAATGGGTGCTGCTAATGGAACTAGAGTCAAGATGAATGTGCCTTTCTGCTATTTAAAAAAACAAACAAACACGGCATGGTGTATTTTGGCATTTGCACTACCATGATGACGTTAAAACAGATAATTGTACATGTTTCAAACAGCCTTCATGTTGGAGGGTTTGTCAGCGTGACAACGCTTCAATAAACGCACACCATTTCAGCAACAGACTCTGATTTCAAGCCTCATCAACGAGCAGCTTGACGCAGATGATCGAAAGGTCACACTGCTGGTTCACTTGTTGTCCATCATATATTGTTTATAATGCTGCAACTCATAGTATAGATGTGATGATGCTATATTATACCGTGTTTCATTTTGATGTGTCTCTCAAAATGTCATCATGTTATCATGAATGATATTTTAATATTTTTCTATAAAGCCAGATGCAAACATCTACACTGTGTTGAAAATGATTTTAAAAAAAAAAAAAAAAAAAGGGAAATGACAGACCTACATCATGCAGCGTGTATTTTTATGGTACCCCATTTAAAATCCAGAGGGACTGCGATAATTGCTCTTTGCATGGCATCAGGTTTTGGACACTAGTGCCTTTTACTTTTGTTGTTTTGAGAATAACATTCAAAGTAAGCTCTGTCGTAGCTCTTGCAGACATGAGATATACCGCTGCTGACATGTCTCTTGGGTGTCAGAGGAGGGGAAAGGCAAGAGAACATAGAGCCCATTTGTCAAGCCTGTCTGGTGCTTTTCGCAGCAGGAGCCTAATCATACATAACCATAATAACACATTTCAACCTGACAGCCAGTGTACATCAAACTCATCTATCAGTGCATCACAGGTCTTCATACTAGTAGCATTAGAATAGTGGCATTTTTATTGGTCAGGATTTATGGCATAAATATGAATTTGAATGGACATGTAAGTAAAAGTATCCTCAGTGCTCTAAAGTCATATACCAAAAATGAGCCATGGGCAAATAGTAAAACTGATGGTCATTTGTTTTTTAAATCTTAGTTTGAATTATATGTTTGTTATCTGAAATTATATGAATGTATTTTTCTAAATCTCCGTACTGCAATAAAAGTTTATATTTATAAAAACATATAATCGACATAGTTCTTTCTAACAAAGTCTGAACACCATGGTGACCATGATTAATAAAAAAAGAATGATCGCTGATGATTTTCAACATTTCAGGCATGGCAGTAATAAATGTAAATTTATGACAGACAAAAAGCATATGTCTTCCCAACGATTAAGTGGCTGATGTAGCCAAACTATGTGAGGATGGGGAAAACTGGCATGCAGTAATCCATCAGGCCTAGTGCTGCTCTCTGCAAACCTGCGGTGATTGTTTGCACATGCCTGGCAACCTGGAGTTCATTAGCCCTCCTTTTCTCATCTCAGCCCCTGTAATTCAAATAAACAGCAATGAGATTTCCAGAGGTAAAGCTCCTTTTGGGTGGGGGGTCTGCAGCTCCCCACAGCCTAGTACAATCCAAAGGCTTTCCCCTAAGCTAATGCTGAACAACCCCCAGTACACCCTTTCCAACATGTGGAGGAATGAATCTGAGATGCTGTCATTCACAGACACTGAGTCTCTGTCCAGAAAGAGCCTCTCATGGCTTAGGGGAATTGTTCATGAATTCATGAATTTCCACCCAATACTTGTTCACTCAGTGGGCACCCAACCAAACCAAGGAAAGATAAGATGAGGAGAAAATTCGACAAATGGACGAACAGCAGGGGATTTTATTTTATACTCGGTATGTCTGCACTGGATTACAGGAGTTGTCCTCTCAGTGGATCTTTATATATGAGCTAACTGATGACCTAAATAAACAGAGCCTGTTTGTCTGTGCTCACTGTTGAGGCACAGAGAGACAAAAAAAAAACTGGGAGAGACTTGCGGGAAAGAGAGAGAGAGGGGCAGATAAAGTTACCTGTGCACAGGTGACCTCGTCGCCATGGGCAGTGGATTAGCTGATTGTTAGGTATCAGGTAACTCCTCCTGTAATATTGAAGAGGGTGAAAACAGCTTTGTTGGAGCCCAGAACAATGTCCCATTCGCAGCAGGAGCCCATGGTCTATGGGTCTCACGGGGAGGGGGACCACAGAAAACTCCAAAATCCGCCTTTGCATTGTACCTATAAATTAGAAAGAGAAGAAGCACAAGTTTTGCCTAAACAGAGACCATGTATAGATTTTCATTAAGACTGTCGTTGTAGCTTAATGTTAATTAATTTATTTACAGCATGACATACCTTTTTTTTAATTTTTACTATTAAACTTCACTGTGAAAAACAGGACATTTTCTTTTCTAAATAGTAAGACATGTAAAATGTATCATTTTGTCCAAAATTTCTACAACGTAAAACATACTCGGGTGTGCAGTAAAAAGAGGGAACTCCCCCAGAACCCGGGCCTTATTAAAAACGCTGACCTCTGATCTTTCAGATGGTTTCAAAGCTGACATTTAATGCGACGCAGCAGACTGCAAGCCATATGTAACATGACCTGGGGAGCACGGTACTCCACTGCTCCACGTCCCACTAATGAGAGGGCAGGGGTCACCGGGTACCAGCCTGCTCATACAGACCCACCACTACTATCCAAGCAGATCCCTCTCCTCCAGGCACAGAAACATGTCTTCCACTGTGGTACAAAGTAGTGTAGCTGTAAATAAATATCTGTAACTATTGTACGTTTTTTCTTCTACCTCAGACTCAAATAATTGAGCTGTTACTTGGCAGGGGGGAGGTATGTGCACATGTCCACTCCATCATCCAGGGTGGGAAAGGGAACCCAGCATGATTCACTGGTTTGGTTCTGGACTACAAGGACATCTGCCATATGTGGGCTGACATTCTGAAACGGCAACGGCGGACTGGAACTTACTGTTTAACGGTAGTTTAAAGTGTGTGTGTATGTGTGTGTGTGTGTNGTGTGGGGTGGGGGGCATACACCGAACACACGCACACAGCAGCTGGGAGGCTGCATCATGTCCACACCACAGTGGTCAAACGGTATTTCCCAGAGAGAAAAACAGGAGCTGAGCAGACTGACGTGACCGGTGAAGATCACGGCCACACACACACACCTGCTCTTCAACTGTCTCACTCCTCAAACTTTGTCATTTGCTCCACAACTCGCATTACAATTTCAAGCGTTTACAATTTGGGTAAGACAGCAACGTGCTGAGGTTGATAATAGCATGGCGCCCCCTCCCTGTCAGCAGGGACTCACGGTGCAGAGCAGCCTGGTTCAAATCGTTGCTTTTGTTTGTGTTTTTTGGTCGCTTGGTTTGTTTACTTCTTTCAGCCCTGCAGCATAAAAATAATTTCCATAAAACAAATGTCTCCGTCTGTATGCCTGCGGTGTGTTTACCGAGCAGAGCACTGTAAAAGCCCAGGTCGTAATTGCATATTTGTGGAGGTGGCCCTCTGAGGAAATGCGTAATGATTTTGATGGGGGGGCTAACCCCAGCGCACTTGTACCAGGTCTAATTTTCCAACATGACAGGAAACTCTGTTAAGCTGATAATTGCGGCTCCAATTTCATTTAACTCACTCATGTCAACAGTTGTGTTTTGTTTTGAGAGAAGGAGCTGCCTTTTCTGTGCCTGCCGGATTAAAACCCTTTTAAAATAAAGCTTTTATTTAAAGCCACATTTTAGATAGGCTACTTAAATTAGCCTAAATCTCTGGGAGAGTCACAAGCTGTCTGACGGTATGGCCAATTAATTTATCATAAGTTGGCCAATGAATTAAACAAATAAAATTTAAAAAAAAGACTAGTAAATAAATACATTAATAATATGCACAGAGAAATTGCTCTAGCCAAATACGCTTATAATAAGCAAGCTTGACTAACAAAACAGACTATTTATTGTTGCTGTTGTTATTGTTTTAATAAAATCAATCCCTTCTGATTTTCAGAGATTTTTTTTTTTTTTTTTTTTNTTTTTTTTTTTTTTTTTTTTAATGTTACCAAAGTTCAAACACTCCAAAGGAAACCCTTGGGACTACGTGTGAGATTTTTCAGTCTATTATAACAGTATCGGCTTTGTTCCAGCCAATACAGCTGAAATAGCACTTTGGCTTTGAGTGAAAACCATCTGCTCCTGCCTGAGTTCAATGAGGCAGCAATAGTTTCAATTTTCCTCAGTATTCTTTAATAAAACCTCCATCAGGAAACATAGATCTTTGATGACATTTTTATGAAGTGTAATTTTTTTTTTTCTATTTTGAGTTGTTTACTTGGAATGATTGCAGAGGGGCACTGGATGGGTTGCATTACATTACTTTTCAGTAACGTGGGGTGTAACTGAGTGATTACTTTAAGTATTACAATTAATTAAGTTATTGCTTTTCACGTGCAAACAAATGATATGAATAGGATTTTTTTTTTTAACCCAGTGTTGTCTCAGGTCATTTAAGGGCACTAAACAATTTAATGACAGAAAGGGCAGAGAAGTTTATTTTGTTAGGGTCACTTTTTTTTCTTTCGAAAGTATGACTAAAACTTTTAGGGATTATTCACATTTGACAACCTGATCTTTCACAGGAATTCTCATGATTTTTTTTTTTTTTTTTTTTTTTTTTTTTTTGAAAACAACAGAAGCCTGAAGGAATAACGAGCTCCTTCTCTCTGGGAGTCACATTTTGACCAAGAAACGAGTGATCGCCTACCTAAGAATTGCAAGTTTGGGGTAAGGAGTCCAGCCCTGGCCGTGGCGGAGGCAGAGAGTCCACATCTTGAAATAATCTGCCCCCCGGGCTGCTCGGGTTAAAGGAGGAGGCGCGACGCAATGTGGTAGAGATATTAGAGAAACCCGAGAGCCGCTCATCAGACAGCTCATTTACTGAAGCACCGAGCTTTTACACAGCACAAGTACCCGGAGCACCAACGGCCTACTAGCATATTTATCAATGAAGATCCAGAATATGCATTAGAATCAATTTACCAATATGGTTTCAGCAACAAACGGGATTTAAAATCAAGACGTAAAAGTCAAAGAATCTCGTTTACTAATTCAGCAATGATGTAAAAATTACATTCCCCCGCTTTGTTATGGATTTTGAAAAGTAAGATTAAATATTAGGCTCTGAAGTTGAACTGCCGCGGCTCACAGGTTCATCACTGAGCATAATTAACTTTGAGTGATTCAGCCAATCAGAAGTCAGGTAATAAATATATGAGAGGATACGTTTTAATATTAGCTCGTGAGATATGTCATCTATTTAGGCAGAAATCATCTGATTTAGTTCGTTCTATGTGATACGCAGTAAATAATATACTATGAAAAATAAAGCCTAAATCAATGTTTGATGATTGTCTATAATAAGATGCAACAAAAACAACTGTAATTAATTAAAATTCTCCTTTTTCTTGTTTTTTTTATGCATACACCTAATATTACCAAGTTTTTTGTTTTTTAAAACCCCATCTTAAACTATATCCATAGGTTAAATTGTAAATATTTCAGATTGGTTCAAAGCTGTTTCCCCTTTGTTTTTACAGATGTCTGTCCCCAAAATGAAAACTCAACTCCACAAAGCATCATTTCATATTTTAAAAAGTCCTTTAAGATAGATTTTATCTTCTCAAAGCGAATTTGTTTAGACTAAAATTTTCTTTCAAGGTCCAACGTTGTGCCTTAACATATTGTGAGGGCATCTAGTTTCAGACCCTGCTACAGATAAAGAAATGTGATCTATGGCTCCAACCAACAACTGCACCACCAAGAAGCAGTGTGGCAGAGAACTCATTTACTAATGGATTGGTTTAGTGTTTCACCCCACAGAAAACACTGGAGCCAGTAGGATGCCCATGTGAGCCCTGAAATATAAATGTATAGCTGTAGGCTATGAAATAAAAAAAAAAAGAATCCTGATAATATAGATAATAAACAAGAAACAGCAATTTTTAAAAAACGGAGAGCAGCTGTTGTGATGCATTTTTTTTATGTTTATTATGCAGAAGGGGTGTTTTATGGGTGAAAATTTCCTATATAAACAAAATATAATGTCAAGAATATTAACGATATTACTGCTTGATGTATAATTCATTTGGGTATAAATAATTATTGATAATATGTGTTTGTCTTTTATTTCCAACTCTGATTGATTCGAAGATATCAGTCAAGCAAGCTTATAAACCATGTGGCATTTCAATGTCTCTCTCTCTCTCTCTCTCTCACACACACACACACACACACAGGTGATATAGCCCATAACAGCTTTGGCAGGTAGTAGGTTCCCTCATATAAAAAGGCGTGCGTATAGGCACAGCAAACAACACGCACAGGCCTAATTGTCATCATAGGAACTTATTAAATTATATCACCTCATAAAATAAACGGCTTTGTAATTAATAGACTATGAAAGAAAACCTTTCAGTCTATGTAATTAACGTATTGAACAAGCACGACCAGTCGTGGTAGTACATAAAAAGGGGGATAAAACTATAACCTCACGTTGGCGATAATCACAAGACAAAAATACAATACAGAACATTAATTACATTTTTAGATAATTACTAAATGTTAAACACACATACACCTAATTACCATCAAATTATTATACCCAACAAAGTTGATAAACTCTTCTACAAGTAATGGGTTTAATATCCGATAAAGGAGGTGCAGTGCGCACGTTAAATCTGGACTTATCTTTATAGAAGATGTACATTCAGAATATGCTAATGAGCCCTTTTTTAAGTGGTCTGTAATAATTGATTAGTGTTTAGGTGCTGCTCTCTCTGCTCCCTCAGATGAAGCAGGAGAGGGATTGAGGGGGCGGGAGGTAGGAGCGCTCCTATTTCAGCCCCTGACGCACTGCCTCTGGGGAGGAAACGGAGCTGCAAACTCAGTCCAGCTCTGCTGTACAGGGTGCAGGGCAGAGGGAGAGCCAATCACCGAAACGCATAGGCTCCCTTTAAGCCTGACATATCTCCAACAGGAACAAATTGTCCCAACAATCAACATCCCAATCTGCTGTGCGCATCAGGGGCTGGAGTGGAGTCTGGATAGCCTATAGGCCCGTGCTGCGCGGACGGATTGTGCTGGATTTCATCGAGACAACAAACCGAAATACAGAAAATAAACGGCATCTATCGTTTTGGATAACAGCATTTTGGACGGAGGCGTGAGATCGGACATCATGTCTATATTACCGTCCTTTGGGTTTACCCAGGAGCAAGTGGCATGCGTTTGCGAGGTGTTGCAGCAGGGAGGAAACCTGGAGAGACTCGGTCGCTTCCTGTGGTCTCTACCCGCTTGTGACCACCTCCACAAGAACGAAAGCGTCCTCAAAGCCAAGGCTGTGGTGGCTTTTCACCGGGGAAACTTCAGAGAGCTCTACAAGATCCTGGAGAGCCACCAGTTTTCTCCTCACAACCACCCCAAGCTCCAGCAGCTCTGGCTGAAGGCGCACTATGTGGAGGCGGAGAAGTTGCGCGGCCGGCCGCTCGGAGCTGTGGGAAAGTACAGAGTGCGGAGGAAATTCCCTTTACCCCGCACGATATGGGACGGCGAGGAGACCAGCTACTGCTTCAAGGAAAAGTCCAGGGGCGTCCTGAGAGAATGGTACACGCATAACCCCTATCCATCCCCACGGGAAAAGAGAGAGCTGGCCGAAGCCACAGGACTGACCACCACGCAGGTCAGCAATTGGTTCAAAAACAGACGGCAGAGAGACAGAGCTGCAGAGGCCAAAGAGAGGTAGGTTAACAGACACAGGCTGTGTTTTTGTTTGTGAAAGTAACTTACATTTTTATATATATATGTATACATTGAGGCCCATGTCTCGATAATTTTGACAATGTCTCAACATTGTCAAAATTAGGCTACAAAATAACAAAGTGCAGGGTCACAGTCACAGGCTCTGACATTCATATGATGCTGCAACTAGAGAAGTGGCAAAAACAAATAATATTATTTAAGGGAAACGAAATATTTTTATTTCAACTAAATTGCCAATATTTATCAGTTTAAGGTTTTAAAGTCCCGTGATAATGACCGAAGAATAAATAAACAGCAGCGTGTTAATGGCAAATAAAGGGATTTTTTTTACAGAATACAGCGTAATTGAATTAACAGAACCTCACAATGTCTTAAACTATTAGAAAATAACGGTTCAGAAATGCAAACATGCCGGAAATATGGTCACATTTTTGCAGAGCTTTTTGGATTGAGAAGCTTTGTGTTTAATTGGTATAAAATAATAAATACTTAAACTAACAGGCTGTAAGCCATTATTCAAACCTCTCTGATTTGAGTAATTTTTGGAATAGTTTTTGACTGCCCTATACAGTGCTATTTATCTCTGAAATGTTTCCTGATTTATTGGGTATTTTCAAGTGTTTTTGGATTTCATCTAATAATTTCCTGTTTATCATTTCCAGAGAGAACAGTGAAAACAACAACGCAGGCGGCAACAAACAGAACCAGCTGTCCCCGCTGGACGGAGGAAAATCTCTCATGTCCAGCTCGGAGGACGAGTTTTCTCCACCTCAGAGTCCAGACCAGAACTCAGCGCTTTTGCTCCAGGGTAACATGAGCCACCCCGGGGCCTCCGCTTACCCCATGTCCGGCCTGGGGGCTCCACAGCCGGTGCACGGCATGCACGGACACCCGCACCAACTGCAGGACTCCTTGTTGGGACCTCTAACCTCCAGTCTTGTGGATCTAGGCTCTTAAAAGGGCTGCCAGATTATTATATTTTGCAAAAAACAAAACCAAAAGAAGAAGACTGATAAGTGTATCAGATTGAGTACTTGTATTAAATAACACTATAGTAGCATACCTTATAATATAGACTGACTTGTCTGTCGTTAAATTTGGTTAGAACAAAAATTCCTTTATGCGCTTAACCTGTCCTGTATCCCCTCACAGGAGCTTTTATGATCTCCTGCACATGAAAACACCAGGAACTTTCTGGAACTCTTAACTCAACGAAACACTTAACTGGACTCCCCATTCGCTTAATTTATGATATTTTGTTAAGATAACAAAAGAATTATAGCAACTTCCTGCAGTGGAAACTAAGAATACGTTTTCATTAGAGTCATGGTAATTAGTTTCCAATAAAACTAAAGTAATATAGGCCTACATTTGTCTCTGTGTTATTTGTTTATGATGAGAAAAATAGTCCATATTAATGTATTATAGCAGCTATAGAGAGAGAGAGAATAAGCAGTTTATTATATTTTAAAATAGTTAAGGTTTTCTTGTTGTTGTTTTTTAAACTGCTGGATGAAATAAGTGTTTCCTCAAAAAATAAGCTTACTGTGTTCTTAGCCTTGAAATCACAAAAAAAAAAAAAAAAAAAAATTATTAACAATTAAAAAATATTAGGTTAAATCATAAAGCTCATCTAAGATTGAGGACATATAGCGTCATCTATGAGCTCCTTATGTTATTACTAATTTTAAGAATGGTAATTTAAATATATACACAAAAAATGTAATCGTACAAATGTGAGTCAACAACGTCAGCTGCCTTTGTGGAGGCTGTTATGTAAATATGGATTCATGTCTTTTTCATAATACGTTTGTTTAAAGAAGGTTTTTTTTGGTTTGTTGTTTTTTTGTTTTTCTTTCTTTTTTTTTTTTTTTNTTTTTTTTTTTTTTTGTTTTGGTCATTTTTTTTTTAGCCGGAGTGCTGCGGATCACTGGCTTTTTGTTGCCGTGTTTTCTTTGCTCTCTCCAAGAGTTTGTTCTGTCGGTTCCGGGCCATGAGAAAGCGCCACCACTCAACCTTTACCGTCTCTGCATTTTCTATTAAAAAAACAAACAAAAAAAACAAAAAAAAAACAAAACGGCAAACATCCCATAGTTCAGGAAATAGAAAAAAAAGGTGAAGCTCGCAGCCCAAAAACAAAATAAAACAAAAACAACGGTAAATAAACAGCATGAGTTCAAAAACATGCACTTGCTGAAATACAATTTGAAAATAACTTAGTAACTCATCCTCATTCTCACCATCATTAGCATCACCACCACCACCAACAACAACAACAACAACAACAATAATAATAATAAAAAAGGCACATTTTTCTTAGTTAATCTCCACATTGTGGTCCAAACATGTCTGGAGGACAACTGTGGTGTGGCCTCCAAGCAAGAATCTGGTGAAGACAGCTCTCATGCACCCCCCCCCNCACCCCCACCCCCACCCCCCACTCCTTGGGCTCATGTCAGGGTAAATTGTTTTGAGCAGAGAGCACTGAGGATTTCCTGAGCATAATCTGAAACAGTCGCTGCTAGCATTACTGCCTGATTGCGAAGATTGCAAGGCTGCAGGGCTGCAGCGGCCGGCCTCACTGGAAGGACCTTGAGGTATTCAGCATCCTAGAGGCTCTCTGAGTCCCTCAGGTCTACTAAAGACACTAGAGCTGTGCTCCCATCTATCACAGCTTTCCATATGGCTGTATTTGAGTGACACAGTATGTCTGTTTGGCTGTCCTCAACAGACCTCTTGTCAAACCTATAATGCTACAGGCTTCTGATCAGTGTTTGTTACATCTTCACTCTAACAGGTGAGAATATTTCCAGTATTTCATCTTAAAGCAGAGGATGAAGAGTTTTACTTCAAAATGAGGCTGTATATACTTAAAAATGATTCATGGCATCAAAGTACAACACATTACAGATAGTGATAGAAATTCTTACTCAATGCCAAAATACTTTCTTGTAAAAAGTCACATTTTAGATGACATGACCAGCTGTAGTTTTGTAACATCAACCAAAGCACTGAAGTGTCGTTTCCCAAAATGGATGCATTAGCTCTCTGGAATTTAAATCCCTACTAGAGACTAATTTTAATTTAAAGAAGAGGCAAAAATGCAAAAAAAAAAAAAAAAAANAAAAAAAAAAAAAAAACAAAAAAAAACAAAAGAAAAATTTACCAGAGTATGTTTCAAGAAAAATCTTTTTATAAGCTAAATTATTTCACAGTAAGATAAATTATTTCAGTGTAAGATATGCTGCCCATATGGCACACACTTGGCACACTGTGTGGCTAAATATTCACAAATTAGCAAACAGGTGATCCCAAAGCCACCAAAGTGATTGCTCATACCTGTTAATCTAATGACAACATGTCCGGCACAGTACAGAGACAGCAGGATTAAACGGGCTCTGTGCCACATGCAGGCAGAGGCTATCAGAGTCACCTTCAGGATGTGCAGAAGACTAGAATCAATCCAGCACAGAAACTCTGCCTGCACTTCTAATCAAGTTCGAATCCCTCACTTCCGAATCGAGAGAGCCAAAACTCTACATTCATAAACCTAGAATGTGTGTTCCTGACATCAGCTGCATGCAAAAGGCTTTCAGCCCACAGACAAGATGACAAAAGCTAGAGGTAAAGTCAGCCAGTAACAACAGCTGCTGATAGCAAACAGAGTCAGTCATCAACGGGGTGTTTCATTTGTCATAGATGGAAGTGGCAGTGGCTCTATATCAACAGCAGGAAGGGCCCTGACGTGTGCAAATAAACACAGAAAGTAGCCCGCATGAGTCTGCGCCGTCTCCCTCAGCTGGGTTAATGTTTTCTCTGGCATCAGAATCAGTGTCCATCTCCTGTAAGGACGAAAACCAAAGCTTAGGAACTCTGCTGGATCGCCTTGCATGGTCTGGTGCCTGCAGGTAGCTTTACCCCACACGGGAGACTGTGAGACAGTCGCAGGTATCCATAACCACAGGCTGTATGTGGGGTGTGGGTGTGTGTGTGCGGGGGGAGATGGGGGGACAGGCGGGTGATGAGGGACAAAAGGATCTTTTCAGGTCTGCCTCAGAGGGGTGGGGTGTGGGAGGGGGAGTTAAAGAGATTTTCTTACCAATGATGCATGGATCTGACAATGTTCCAGCCTGGCTGTATACCCACAGGCACATACAGGCTGTGTGTACATGTGGGTGTGGATTGTGTGTACTTGTGCGTGCATGCAAGTGTGTGTGTGTGTGTGCGCGCACGCGTTTGGNTGTGGATTGTGTGTACTTGTGCGTGCATGCAAGTGTGTGTGTGTGTGTGCGCGCACGCGTTTGGTAGGGAGGATGTATGCGATTACAGGTATTAGGCAAGGAAAGAAACTATGTCCATTACTCAAGTGCTGTCTCAAACACAGCTTTGGGGGTAACTGTAGTGTACTTTCCATTTCTACTCCATGCATTTCAGAAGTTTAAAACCTTATATCTCGGCCTTGTATTTTCTTGTTGACACCCTGCAGATGCAAAAGGGTTTGATCCTGTAGAGGAGCATGAAATCCCTCAAATCACCTGAAAGCATGACAGTGTGTCTTGTATGTCCTATTTGGGGTGAAAATTCTTGAATTTGCAGTTTGGGCCATTTAATTATTTCATTGTTTCATTCCAAAATCTTCAAAATGGAATATGTGAGGTTTTTCCACACACCGTTGGATGAAAACCTCCTATGTCTACTTTTGGGGATTTTCATTATTATATGTGCCAGATTTAACCATAACATCAGCATAATTTTGAATGCTGGAGTTTTACATGTAAGTGAATATTTTTCCATTTTGGCATTGCTGCTTAATACTCATCGAAGTAAAGAATGTGAGTACTTTCGTGTGTGTGAGTGTGTGTGTCAGAGGAAAAACATTCTCTCAACTGATTAAAGTAAAAGTCACAGAACATTTTCTGTTGTTCTACACTGCAGTAGATGATTGTGGCAGGCCTCTGAATATGTCTGATGTCTGACCTAAGACATAGAGATCAGAGAGATTATGCTCCTCTGTCCAAAAAATGTTAGTCCTCCTGATGTGTATAGGAGCCGTGAGCCAAACACAGCCTCCCTTCTCTAAGCTTCTGGTCCAACAGGAAGCTCCTAGTGAAGGAGTTGAAAGAAATATTTACCTCTTTCTCCCAGTCCGCTGAGTGATGCATGACCCAGGGTTCAAAGACGAGGAGGAGACGCTGCAGACGATCCCTAACTATAAGGGTGTTAAATAGCATGTTGTGTGTCAAATGAAGGACACATCATATACATTACCTGATGAAGGGGGAAATTTTCTAATATGTTACAAGAGGAAAAGACAAAGGACAAGATGCAACGTGAGTGTAATGTCTGAAAAAGTGCTTGTGTAAAAGAACTGTGCCCTGAGGGGACAGGCTCGTATGACAAATGCTTCCAAAGACAAAACTGAGCTCTGGTTGCGGAGAATCAGATATCTATATTTTTGGAGCTCAGACAGAAAGGCGATAGCGTCATTATTCTCATATAATTGATCAGAACTTCACTTCAGTCTGGGATGTTTTTGGAATATTTTTGGGGCGTTTTGGTCTGTTAAAGCCATATACAAACAGATCCACACACTACTGTAAATGTTTCCTCCAATGCAGGGACATGGGACATATGGATACTTCATGAAGGAATAGTTCATAAAAAGCTACTTAATCACAGCGAGAGGAATAAATGTAGTAATTTATTTTTCGCGCTTGTGCATCAGAAAAGAGTAAAATGTGCTGCATTCAAAGATTTGGTCACTAATTGTAAGTGTATTGAGTGAATTGTTAGAGGTATTGCTTCACAATAGAATTAATAATTAATAATTCCCGCAAATGTTACCAACACACTGCTTGTTGTTCAGCTCTGATAGACACCCGAGTGGGGTCTAAACACAGACACATCACCGCTTTAGGCTGCAGGGTTTTTTTGGGGAGGGGCAGACACAACAAGAGGAAGTGGTATGGGATAATGAAATCTACCTCACACTCCCGAGGGGCATCACCTCACCTATCCAGGGGTCTCAAAAATGGCTCAAGTAACCAAGCCCCCCTACTTCGCAAACACTGAAACACACACCCTATATGCTCAAACCACATCACATCTACCCTCCACCAGCACTCCCCACCCAACTATGTGTAGTTTGTACTTTATTTGTTTGCAGACGTTTAGAGTGACAGCACCCAGAATCTGAGCTGCCATCTTGCTCCCCTCGCCCTTCATTGTCATACTGCAGAGCAGCATAAAATACCCTTCTTGGTTCCACACAGAAAAAAAAAGAAAAACATTCAGGAAATGAAAGTTGTAACACGATCCTCTGTGTGCCAAACGTCTCCCTGAGAAGGGACAAAAGGCCCAGAGAAAGGCTGCTGGGCCTATTTTAGCCAGCAGATGATAGAGAGAGAGGGAGGAGGAGGTGAGGAGAGAAGGAGGAAAACAGACAGAGAGAGAGGGAGAGAGAGGGAGAGAGATGGGTAGAGAAGGGGAGAGGAAGAAAGTAGGTATAAATGTAGAAAAGAAATTATCAAGGTGGATATGTTGGGGATAAAGTGGAAATACTTCCTAAGGCAGTGAAAAGGAGAAGAGGGAGGAGGTGTGGGTGCAGCTGTGATGAACTCCTCTTTGCAGAAAATGGATTGCTGCACCAGCCCCTCTGCACACTGAGCCCCATATCCCACAGATATGCATGCACCAAGCAAAATAAACTTCCCATTCCGGTCCTGCAGTATGTTTTCCAATGAGCCTCTCCTGAGAGAAAGCGCTCATGACTCCTCATTTAGAGAGAGAGAGAGAGAGAGAAAATTGGAGTTTTGATGTTCTGCAACTAATGCATCAAAGAGGAAAATGTAGCTTAACATCTTCCGTCTTGTTTTCTACAGCCACAAATATTCATTAATGATGCAATACAAGTGAGTGGTTTCCATTCAAACTGCAATAACTTCTATTTCGGCCATGAAGATCAAAGAAAGACAGAGCAAAAACAAAATTAAACAAGTTTACGGTCGAAGCATATGACTTCAGGTAAGCAGATGGGCGGTGCTGGCAGGCTGATGCATTTTGCCTCTGTGTGCCAGGCCATCCTGGCAGCAGGGTGGGGAGTTGGGGNTCCTGTCAGTGTTGGCTGGTGTATTTGCGGCATGGTGTCAGGGGCTGGTGGTAATTACCAGGCTCTCTCTGAGTTACCACTACACCAATGTGCCACCGGCTTTGGAATGCCCAGCTAAGCTCTGTTATTACGCACAGAGCTGCTGCTGGACTGTAAGAGCTGCTATCTATCTGTCTATCAGTCTATCTGTCTGTCAGTCAGTCTATCTATCTATCTATCTATCTAGAGCTACAAATTGTGTCTTCAAAAACATCCATTACAGCATCTTCCATCTGCATGACTTGTACACAGTTTCTGCAAGAATAAAGGCTAAAAGGCTAAATTAGTGGGGCCTTTGTCACATGTCAGAAAATGTTTATTGTATGTGGTAGCTATGATTATGCACAAAGGGTTATCATTTTAGTACCACATTACTATAACAACTTTCCTAAAGCTGCGTTCGGTAAGTTTGGAAAAAGATTGGAATTATGGAAATCCACACACCCATCAAAGGAGGAGCACAAAAACAAAAACCCCTCTCATCATCTTCTTCTGCTCTGCAGTTCAGTTTTCTTTAGCTGCTGCAGTGTTTGATTTTTACATGTTTAGAGCTCAGTCAGTCACATATTCATCAGAGAAATTGATAATGTGACCTCTGCAATGTAACGTAACCTCTCCAACTGACAGGAAATGACCTAAGCTAGCAATTGAACTGTTATTCTACATTTAGCACTTGGAAAGATAATTGCTGATAATATGGAATTCTCTCTCTCTCTCTCTCTCTCAAACTTTATTCATGTAAGAGGATATTTCATATTTTCAAAAATACACAAATTATGATTGAGAAATATAACTGGCTGAAACCAGAATGTTAATGGATAAAATACTGTCAAAATCCCCAAATATTAAAATTCAACTTAAACTTCAAATGTCACTATGCAAAGAGAATCATATAAGTTGAACACAGATCATGACAAAAGTTAAAACATGTCCTTATAGTTGAAGACATCTCACTGTAACAATAGTGAAAAACTAGACCTGGGTTCTTCTTCTTCTTTTTTTTTTAACTTCCTTTTGTGTTTGTTAACAATAATAAGCTTCTTGCAGCCTGCTGTAAAAACGGTAGATTAGATTAACGTAATTATTAAAATTATATTTGTAGTGTTTCTCAACCATGAAAAACCAGATAAAGAAATATATCATAGTCATTAGCTCTAAAGTTTCCACTATATAACCATATCACAGTCTTAATTTGACATAAATCCTGCCTCTGATCTGTTTTGTATTGTTAAAAATTATAACTGATTACGCAACTATTATTCTAAATATCTGTTTATATATATATATATATATAATTTCCACAAAACATTTACAGTAAATTGAAGGAAACACAAAACTGTGATAACTATAATGTGACTACATTATGACTACATTATGGATTTCTCATAAACAAAAAAATATATTCTATTGTTTGTATTTCATTTTAAACTGCTAAATGATGAACAGTTAGCTGTTCAATAATATTATGGCTGCTTGAAAGTTCAGATTGGATTGCAATAATTATTTTAATTGTACTGTAAATATTAAAAAAGGCTGCTGAAGAAAAAGAGGAATGATAAATTCAAAACCAAAAGAGTTTTGGCTGTACAGGCTTTAAAAGCTAATTGATTGTTATTATAATCATATAATTTATGGTTGTTTAAGAATGAGGAAGAAAGGAACCATTAAAAACTAGCAAACTACAATAGCCTTAAGCGTTTTCGAAAAAGTGAAGGATGTGTTGGATAAATGTGAGATGATATTTAGTGAGGTATTTTGTTCAATGACACATGGAGGTGGTAAAGTATTAATTTACAAGAAGTCACAAGCTAAAACACAAAGAAAGAAACACAAAAGCATCTGATCAGTGGACATGGTGTGTGGATGTGGACTAAAAGTATCGTTGCATTTGCACACACACACTCAGGTTCAGGACACACTCTGTGACAACAATCTGCTGATGGGACACTTTAGACTTTCTGAAGCTCCAGAACCTCAAAGGCAGACGACAGTCTCTGCTTCAGTCTCTGAAGGTTGCAGGTTTATAACTCTGAGAAAGCTCAAGGCGCTGAACTTAAACTTGGTGACAGCTGCAGAAACTAGAGACCAGAGAGTTTAAATATAGACACTTAAAATCCCCAACTGGTGCCCTTGCTCTGCAACACTTTCTTACACATGTACATTCACACCCAACACTGAGCAATGCCACGCAGTGATTTACACTTGGGTCAAAATTTAATCATAGTCTACCTGTAGTTTTATTGTATACTTGTACTTTCAAAACTAGACAATGAGCTTTCTTTTTGTTTAGTTTTGTGTTGTTTTGTTTAAGGTTTTAAGTATCATTACTAGGCTTTTCTTTTCTTTTCCTTTCAACTGAAGTGACTCATTTAAAGTATTGCTCTCTGAAATGTTCACTGAATGTGGTTTTCTTGTAATCGTGTAAAAGGCTGAGGGATGTCTGCAAAGCCTGCAGCTGTTTTCTCTCTATTACGGGTCTTGTGCGCCATCTTGTGGCCATAGTGTAGAACAACAACTAAAAGTGTACTGCCTACTGATACAGTATGTAGCATTTCTAATAAAAGGACTGATTTTTTTTTTTTTTTTTTTTTTTTTTAAGAAATAACTAGTCAGTGAAAGAGTACCTTCCATGCTTTGTTTTTTGGCAAAAACTTTCGTAACTTCTATCATATTTCTAAGGTTTCTGCACAGAGATCATCATTTAATTTCAGGAACCAAAGGGCCTTTATAGTTGATCCAGACAATTGAGTTCTGTAGCCACAAATGATAATGAATACATAATAATATAGGAGCATAAAAATAGAAAATGAATTTACAATTTCAGAAGATTACTCAGCGAAATTGACTGGCATTGTGTGTATATTCTTATACATTCAATACTAAGAACTCCAATTGTTGGGTATTTAATCACAAAAACATTAAGGAGTCTAATACTTTAGCTCATGAACATGTAAAAATGTTCAGAAATTACATATATATATATATATATATATATATATATAGCCTAACGGTGCCGTTTTCTGTAGATTTCATGTGGTCTCTGTCTCCATCTAGCGGTCACAAGCGTTACATCACTCACTGACCTGAATAATTCTTCCAGCTTCTTTGTATAAAAGCAACAATAAGCAAAAAGATATAAAACAAAAGTGTAAGCCTTGTATCCACTACTAGAAGTGATCTATTTTATTAGACTGTGTTTTTTGTTTTACTTTACTATATTTACGAGGAACATACTGCATAAAAGATTCACTCCAGTTAAGTATATAACTTATAGTGTTGAAGATCACGATTTTATTACTGCGGTTTAAGCTAACCAACAATATGTCAAAGTATAGCACCACCTGGGTTACAGCTTCTTCTATTTTTTTAAATAGTTTTTACATTTTCATAATTAGGCACATTTTGCTGCTAATAGGTAAAACAAAGTCAACATTTTATTGCAGACCTTTTGCTTTTACAGGAGTATTTAATTGTTGGAACTATTTTTCCTGCTATTATAGTCTGCAGTCTGACTTTGCTGGAGGTCATGTGACCTCAGTCAGACTGAAGCTCCATCTCCTCTCCGCTTTATCATTATTTCCCACAATGCATCACGGTAAGACAGAGTGCGTATTTTCTGATCATATTTTCACCTCATATTTGTCACCAGCGCCTGTCAAAACAATGGCGACTTCCAGCTAATAACTGTTTGACTGCACAGACGGAGGATCCTCGCTGAAACTGGAGCAGCTCGATGACAAAGACTTTGCTCGCATTGTCTGTGTTGTATCTGCTATGAAACGGCAGATTTGTAAAGGAGGCATGTATTGACTGATTGATCGGTCTGCTGAAACGTAGGAAACGCGAACAAAAGATTTAAAGCAGAACTAAAGAGGCAAATCGATGTCTTTAAGGACAAACATGCGTGTCTGCTGAAGTTATTACGTGTATGAATTGTTTGAGTCTGACGAATGAGTGAGTCTTTATCAACCATGTCCTCAGAGTTGGAAGATACGGTTATAAAGATTTCAGATTTTTTTTTTTTTTTTTTTTTTTNTTTTTTTTTTTTTTTTTGGCTTGATCATTTCGAAAAGATTTTATGACACACTGATGTTTTACTGGCTGATCTAACAAATTTAACAAAGAAACAGGTGCAGAGTTTTCCTCTGTCCATGGTGCTGAAAGCTTTCCTTCAGCACTTCACAACACAGGATGCAGAGCAGCGTTAATCTAGCCTTAATTTAATGGAATATTACTAACACTCTTTTGTTTTAACTGAAATAACTCAATATTTTCTTCTTTAGGTTACAATTTGTGCGTCACGGCACCATGTGCTTGTAGGCGTACCGCTTAACCCATCAATCGTGCTATTCTGTCTTTTACTGCATTATTCTCTGTAGTTTCTAGACGTTTCATCCAATTCAACTGGCGATGACTTGACACTGGCAAAACTATAGTGAATGTCCAGTTATGTATACCATAATTCCATAACTCATCAAAAAAAAAAAAAAAAAAGCTCGGATTGTAGCCACCGGCAGGCTCCCGGAAGTAACAGGAGAACAGGAGCTTCACAAATTTACTAAAAATTAGAGATCATTAAAGTGCAATTTCCATACATACATGCCAAAGGGCCCATCTGTAAGGATTTCTGTTGTACGTTTGAAAATTTGCAGGGCTATAAGACAATATTTACTGGGGTGTGGGTACTCCGCTGCAGGAGTACCCACACTCCTCATAATAATAATAACTTTACTCATGGATACGTGCAGGTCACCAGACTCATGCTGGACAATACAGAAATTACCGCCACCAGGCGGCGTCATTAACAAGCGGTTTTATTTAGTTGATCATGAGCATGTTGTAAAGTATTCAAACGATGAAGCAGCTTCAGTTGTAAGATTGTTTCTGTTCCCTTGAAAAGCTAAACTTTCAAAATGAGTAAAAACATACCTTATACATGCTACAATAACACGTGACAAAACACACAAAGGCTTGATTTAATTTCCAGGGCTGAAAAATACTGGAAAAGCGGTTTTAATTGAACATAGAAATTCACGGCCTTTGCAGTGAATAATACCTACTTTGGTTTTGTCCACCAAACAAAATATTTGAAATTTTTTTTTTAAATTGCCCAATGAGTGTAATGAGCGTAGCCTTGTAAAGCACGTGTGACAGATAAAACAGTTGATTGAGAGTGGACAGGATGCACAGGTTTGACGAAGAGGAGGATGACAAAGGTCTGCTGAAGAGGACACCTTGAAATGAAGAGGACTTCTTTCTCTTACTGAGTGAGAAGGCAGGAGAGAAAAAATATGACGAGCTGACAGTATCAGTGTCACACTTTAACATGCGGTGGATGTCCCACATGAAGTCCTACAACAGTAGATAACAAAACGTAAAATATTCATAATTTTTACCTACACATTATTATTATTATTATGTTTCAGAAATATTTTACCAGTTTAAGATTTTATAGTTGCATCATACACATATCATTAAAAACAGCTCAGTTTAATAATATATTATGACCTAATCAGGTGTGGATGGGCTGAGCCTTAGGTTACAAAGAAATCCAAACTAAATGCTGATACACACACACGCACACACACACGAGCATAACAAGGATGACGGTCTTTTCATTTCTATATAGCTTAACATCATTTATGCATTTATATGCAACTACAAATATATATATATATGTATATATATTTATCTATCTATATAAATATATATCTACATATATATATATCTATATATCTATATATAGATAGATATATAGATATGTACATATATACATATATACATACATACACTGCCTGGCCAAAAAAGAAAAAGTCACCACCTGGATTTAACTAAGCAAATATGTAAGTGTCATGATCTGGTTTTCTCTCCCTTTTCCCATTTGTCCCGTATTTTCCCTTACCCTCATGTTTCTTGTATGTCTTTTGTTCTGTGTGTGTGTGTGTGTGTGAGGGCTTGGCATTCCAATCTTCTGATCATTCAATCAGCGTGCTCACCTGATGCCTGTCCACTAATCAAGTGCTGCAGAATATCTACCCCGGCTCTTCATCCACTCCTCGCCAGTTCGTTGTTGCTTCCTGTGTGGTAAACACGTTGTCTGGCCGCTAGAATTGTTCATTTTCTAGTAGTAGTATCCAGTCAGTTTTTTTGTTCAGATTTGAACGTTGTCTCCTTCGTGTTCCAGGACCAGAATTCTCCCGGCATCCAGCACTCGCCAGCCCAGCCTCTCTCACGCCGTTCAGCCTGCATTCACCAGCCCAGCCTCTCTCCACGCCATTCAGCTCTGCGTTCAACTTGCAGAAGCCAGCTCAACCCCTCTCCTCTCTCTCAAAAAATAAATAAATTTCATCTTTTACCAGTCAGTCTGTCTCCGTGTCTGCTCCTGGGTCTACCTGCTTAAAAACTCTGACAGTAAGAGCCTTCCATTGGATAATTACTGCAGTGATTAATATGTTTCACCTGACAACAAGTTATTTAACCCTAACTGATGCAGTGAGTAGCTTCTCATTTCTTAAACAACCATGTCAGAAGACATATCTTGTGGTCGTGGAAAAGATGTTACTCTGTTTCAGAAGGGTCAAATTATTGGCCTGCGTCAAGCAAAGAAAACAACTAAGATTGCTGAAACTACTAAAACTGGGTTAAGAACTATCCAACGCATTATTAAAACCTGGAAGGATGTGCTGGAGAAGACTTTACACAGCGGTCCGACTCTCCCATCATCAATACAAGATCTTGGTGAAAAATTAATGCAACTCTGGACAGATATAAATGTTGTGACATTGCGTAAGCTTATCGAAACGACGCCACAGCGAATGTGTGCCGTAATCAAAGCTAAAGGCGGTCCAACGAAATATTAGTGTGACTTTTTTTGGCCGGGTAGTGTGTGTGTGTGTATATGTATAGTTATACATATAATTTAGATTACACAATAAAAGTTAAATGCTTTAAGGACTGAAGCACAATCACTGTTAACTATAGGCTACTGTATGTCAGAAAACAATAAATTGGTAATTAAATTCGTTTAACAGACTAAGCTATGAGCGCACAAAGCGTACCCACACACACACAAACACACACATACACACACTAAAGAAGTTGTGATTTCCGCGTCCCAGACACTCTCACAGGAGGCCTTTCTTTGTAGAGGGACCCGCGGTCGCTTCCCCTCACAAAACACCGGCAGGGCCCCTTTTGTCCGTGCAGAGAGTCCAGACCATCATTAGCGCTGATTACCGCTGACCAGTTTGACAACCTTATTGACTGCGAGAAGGACTTTTTCATCTGTTCCCCCGGTCGCCCTTATTTTCAAAAGAAACGGAAATATTCTGCCATTTTGTCCCCAGTGTTTGAAAAGAGGCAAAAATAAAAAAGCACCCCCACCCGGATTCTCTCTCTCTCTCTCTCTCTCTCTTACTGTAGCCTAATTAATTGCAAATAGGAGGAAATCAGGTGTGTGTTTGTCTAACTGTGTTCCATCAATAAGACAAGCTGAAGATAAACAGTCACTTCTGCTTTAGTCTGTTTTGCTCACTTGGCTTTTATTCTGTTCCTCGGCGTATGTATAAAGAGTTGAATTTAGGTGTTTTTTTTTATTATAAAACCTATTTTATAGCCCAAAAGAACGTTTAAATCAGTAGTCTATAAATATGCCGTTTCCGTAAATAGCCTATATTGTAATGAAATTAATTAATTAAAAAAAAAAAAAAAAAAAAAAAGACCAGACAGCTGCAAAGCAACATTGTAATCCTGGGATAACATTTGGGATGATGATGAGGAAATATCACAAACAGAAAATAATATTACACAGCGATAGAAAATTAACCTATCGCAATCATTTTATTGGCTTTAACACCACCAGAGATTAAAAAAAAAAAAAAAAAAGTTGCTATAATTCCATTATCGCTCATTTGTAGACTACAAACACGCTAGTCCAAAGAAGAAAAAAAAAGTATATTTTAGAAATACTGCAGAAGAATAATGCTGAGTTTTCGTTTCTAAAATTTAGATTTCTGGGAGACATGGATGGCATCGTGTTTTGAGACATTGGAAAACTATAGTCAAAATAAGAATCCTACCTAAACACATATGATAATCCATATGTGACTATACTGGATTTTGAAGCTATATGTGAAATAATGGCAAACCACGGAATAAAATTTTTACCATTTAAGTGAAACTTTCAGAGTGAATTACATCCCAGTTTACATTCATTTAAGGAATCTATCCACGCACAGGAAAAGATGAATTAAAGTGTTAGAAATACAGACAGACCCATGTATGTCCTTCTCCATAGGCATGATAAAGCACAATCTGCTGTGTTTCCATCAGTTTTCCTCTCAGGGACCATGTGGGTTAGTGAGTTGACCTCTGTGTGACCTCTCACTGTCAGCCTGAATTACAGGACGCAAAGCATGTTGGCCAGTTAGGCTTCATGTAAAACGTGTCAGGCTGCACCGCAGTGTGGCATTAAAACGATTTCTCTGTCGCCATCAAACCAGCCATGTGAAGGTTTCATCACGTAAAAATAAGAAATAGCAATATTTTCGTTTTATTCCGACTGCAAAAAAATAAATAAAATAAAATAAAAAACTTAACTGTATACTTTCTGGATGAACAGTTTTTTTTTATTAAGTTATCTTTACTTTTTTTTTTCTTCTTTTACTGAAACACTTTCACTAAAGCGCACATGCTCAACAGGTTCACTTGTGCACAAAGGTAAATATTAAAAACACCAAGCAAATGAATCTGAAATTCTAAGAGACAGAACAGATCATTTTAAATAGGTAAATAAACATTATTTATAAAACTTTGAAAGTAAAAATATCACAGTTCTTTTTCAACATGAAATACCCACAGAAAACAGCAGGTTAGGCTCTCGAATGCTTTCATCTCTTTTCCTTTTTAATTTTTTTTTTTTTTTTCATCTTGAGGCGTTTGTTTATTTGTCCGTGAGCTATTTTTTCTTCCGTATTAAGGTCAGTTATCCACGCGTGGGAAAAATACGAAAGTACAGGACTAAAGGATCATTCCGCCGCAGATCACAGATCCTTTATGATTTGGCAGCCGTCAAATTGTGTGCGCGTGCGTGCGTGCGTGCGTGCGTGTGTGTGTGTGTGTGTTTAACTCGTCGCAGGCACTATGACATGTTTTACTAGATTGTCTTTCACTCGTTTCCCCCTTTATTCAACCTCACTTTTCACGTCGCGCGTGTCGTGGCCGTCAGATGTCACATTCACTGTCGCTGGAGGTGATGGAGATGGCCGAGGCGGCTGCTTTACTGGACAGACTGGCCTCCGGACTGGAGGAGTTGCCCAGACGGTCCACCGTCCCGTCCTCATCCGCCAGGGAGCGAACCGAGCCACCGGACAGGACCTGCTGCTGGAGTCTGCAGGGTGGACAAGCAAAGACAAAATGTGTGACAGCAGCAGGTCCTCTGTTCTTTCCTGCATCGCAACCAAACTACAAATCAGAACAAATGAGTCTGAAATTTCTTCTGAAAATGTGCAAATATAGGATGAGGAAAAATATGGCTTTGTTTTGATGCAAATGATTAAATTAAATTACGGGGCATATTATTAATACACAGTTGATCGTTTTTTCCTACATATAAACTCTTATTTCTACAAAACTATTAAATAGGAATGAGTGCAACTAAGCCCTTACGCAGATTTTTTCCACTTTCACTTTATAACACTGTATATGAAATTTAAAAGATTTTATAGTGTGCATGGCTGAAATCAACCTACATAAATTATATGATGGAATTCATATTATGTAAAATACCACAGCAAAACAAGTGCCTATAGAAATATTATAGGCCTAACAACCATTATAGAACATAAAATAACTTGGAAATTTAAGTTCCAACATAAGCTAATTATATTAGCTGTCAAGTATTTTATTTTTAATTTGCAATTACATTTTATTATTTCCTGAAGTGCATTTGAAATAAATACCTTAAGTATTTATATTAGTATAGGCTATTATTATGTTATTAATATATTATTATATAGTATATTGAAATTAAAGCACTGACAATTTAATAGCAAATATTTACATGTTGGCCTGGATGTTGTATTGATAATAAGCTAAAACTGGTTTTTAGAAAAATGAAAATTAAAGAGTTTATTTGCAGTTCTATTCTGCTCCCTGAAATTACGGGGAAACTATTAGTCTTCGTTGTATTTCAGGCTCTTTAAAAATGTTTAATTTGTACACACCACACATCACATAAAATTTTAAGAATATGTTTTGATTTTGGATATTGATATCCAGACATATTAAGTCAGATGCATGGCTCCATCTGGTGAATGTCACTGTTTTTGTCTGTTACTTCATATCGCTTCGTTGATGGAGTGAGGATGCAGGATGCTTTTATTTTTGGCTCTGGTCAAATATTTCGTCTTAATTGACTGCATCAGGTGAATCAGAAAGCAAGGGGACACATGCAGCATACCTGTTTTTAGCAGCCGCTGCTCTGTCTCTTTGTCTGCGGTTTTTGAACCAGTTTCCTACTTGTGTGGGTGTAAGTCCAGTTGCCTGTGCAAGCTCCCTCTTCTTACTGGGATTCGGGTATGGATCCTGTAAATACCATTCTCTTAACAAGTGCCGGGTCCTCTCCTTGAAGCAGTGAGTTTTCTGCTCTCCATCCCAGATGGTTCTGGGTAAGGGGAACTTCTTCCGCACCCTGTATTTGTCCACCGGGCCCAGCGGGCGTCCCCGCAGCTTCTCTGCCTCCTGGTAGTGCGCTTCAAGCCACAGAGCCTNGCCCAGCGGGCGTCCCCGCAGCTTCTCTGCCTCCTGGTAGTGCGCTTCAAGCCACAGAGCCTGCAGCTTTGTGTGCGACTCTTTGGTGAACTTGTGGTTCTCCAGGATGTGGTAGAGTTCGCGGAAATTGCCGGTGTGGAAGGCGACCACGGCCCGGGCCCTTAGAACTGACTCGTTCTTGTTGAGGACCTCGCAGGCCGCTGGCGCGACGGGCAGCGACCAGAGGAAGCGGCCCAGGCGCTCCACGTCCCCGCTCTCCTCCAGAGTCTCGCAGACCCCGGCGACCTGCTGGGGGCTGAAATTCAAGATGGGTAGCTGAAACATGGAGGCTTCTCCTGTGGTTCCCTCTCCGCCTCCTCGAGCCTCTCTCTCCTCCGTCGAGCCTTCGCTCCTTCTTTCCGTGCGCAGAGACAATCCCAAAAATAAATCAATCCCAAAATTAACCACGCAAGAGTCACACCGACCGCGCAGAACGCAAACCCCGCAAATGAGGAATGATAGTGAGCGGGCCGGTTACCGCATCCTCGGCTTTGGCAAACTTGTCAGGCGAAGAGCTGAAGGTAGCAAAGCCGGAGCCGTGATGTATGAAGGCAGGCTGGGCTGAAAGTACGAAAGAATTAAAGCCGGAGCTCAGATGTATTTTTTAAGGGGGTAGAAAAAGACAGTCAGGCCCCCTCTGATGATTTCCTATTGGACTTGGCAGATTGGCTGCCCGGTTGCCATGGATGCACATCAATCACTGTCAAGTTCGGCCAATCAGGCGGAAAGAAGCTCTCAGCTCCTCCCCTTTTAAAATATAATGTAAACATTTTGACCTTTTTGCTTTGCGTCTTCAAACCTTTAATTGCCTCACCGTGTTTCCAAACACGCCGCTTTTGTATGGCGAGTGGTGTTTAAAAAAAGGCCATACTGAATGCTGAGAGCCACAGCCAGCAAACAAGCTGCTCAGGCTGCATTTAGAGCTCTGAAGCAGGCAGCAAAATGCCAGATTACAACTGCACCCTTCAGGTAAAAAAAAAAAAAAAAAAAAAAAAAAAAAATCACAACAACAGACTATAATATTCCCCCAGTCCAGGGGTTTGGGCCTATTTTTTCCAGTGACCTCATGAAACTGTATTTTTAATTTCTCATGGTCTCAAAAGGGCTTTAAAACGCACTTATGTCAACTTTCTTCGTTCGTTTTTTTTTTTTTTTTNTTTTTTTTTTTTTTTTTTTTTTTTGTTTACATATGGGCTTCTATTACAATAAGGCAGAATCACTGGCCAAAACTGTAATTTTCACCTGATGATGAGACAGGGCTAAAAATGTGCATATATACTTACAGTATAATCGAGCATTTTTCAATCTCACAAAATATTTAATAATAAATTATATTAGACTAATGTATCTTAGCTTAGCAATTTATGATGATAAATGCTCATTTTAAAANAGCACGAATAATTTTTTCAGAAATCACAGGAGAATTGATCGCTGTCACTGAAGCTCATGCAGTAGCTTTAAACCACCTTTACGAACCACCAGGCTGCTGCAGCCTGAGCGCACATTTCCTCTTTTTCAGCCGCTACAGACCGAAATAGCTCTGAAACACTGGGGGAAACGCTGTGTTTGTGTACATAGGATTATCATGGCCCTGCCAGGCTACTCGGTTTAGTATCAGACACACTCCGTTTTGTGCACAGGCTGATTTAGTAAATAAGAGGGCGGATAGATAGCGCAGATGGTTTGAAGTGTCGGGTCAGATTATTTCATGGCTGAATACAGTAAAGTTCATTCTGACGGAAAAGGCTGATATTATGTTCACAGATTCTCTCTCTCTCTCTCTCTCACTCACTCACACACACACACACACACACACACACACACACTCCTCACAAAATCCCTTCGGGCTCTTTTTACATGAATTATACACTCCTGATGCTGGGTTATGAAATTGCTTCTGCACAGGAATCTTTGTATTCTCTTGCTGGTTTATTAGAGACCTGGTCATCATTATATATATATTTTATCTTAACAATCGCCAGAATTCATATTTCATATCTGCATATCCTCATAGAGGCTATTTGATGGAGAAATAAGCCTTCTCTTAGAAAACAAATATAGGCCGCATCAGCTTTATTATATTGACAAGATATAACAGATGGTGAGTGACTACTAAGAGAGAGCAGTTTGCAGATTAAAACGATTACAGTTATTTCTACTGAATCCGGCGTTCATAAACCCATATTACAGGTTTAGCACCGATGGGTGAGTAATGGTAAATAAGGTTGAGCTCCATCAGATTCAGCCTGTGGAAGTAAATTGTGAGTACGACTGACAAGGTGCTGATCTGAAATATTTAGCTGCCTGTAAATATTTCATCCTTGCAGGCTCCATCGCAATCTAAATTTACAAGGACCTTTTCTATAAGTGCATATCAATAAGTCATAGTCAAGGTTTGGATCTTAAATGGAGGTCTCTAATAACAATTGCAGACTATGATCTGTAAGCAATCCGTCTAGGCAACGTTGAATAATTTAGACATGAAAAGGAAGAAATGGACATGTTTTGTCTTAGTATAAAGGCACCAATAAATAAGTGTCTTTGTTTCGAAAATGACAATAGTAATAGTAATATAAGTTTTAAGGTAAGCCTATATGAAATAATCTTATAAAAACCCTGAGAATAGGCTCTCATATTTCAATAGTTGTTTCTACAGCCTTGGATATTTTATATTTATTTTCCTTAAAAAACCATATCATGTTATCTTCTATAACCTATATAGGAAATGGTATATTATTGTCATCCCAAAAAATAGGCAAACTGAAGTGGTTTTACCCAGTAGCTCAGGCATGTGTCACTGTCAGAAAGTAGGCCTATTATGTCACCAATATCTCCACATTCAGCAGAACAACACAGTGGATCCTATTCAAACTATTTTTCTTTTTCATGGATCCACTGCCATCTGTAGCCAGTCCTCTGTCTGAAAAAAATTGATTTTCATACTGTTGTCTATCGCTCACATTTATGGTGGTTCTCATAACCCTTTAGGTTATTACCAAACCAATTGCTCTGGAAACATTTGAGTGGCTGAGATCAGGTGCACAAGATGTAGATATGTTTATATCAGCTAAATGAAATAAAGTAGACAGACAAAATAACAGGAACATCTGACAATACAATAAGTTGAACACAACGTCACAATAATTAACTACAGATCTGAACAAACACCTCTTTGACAGTATTACAACAAGACAAAAATACTATAAGATAAGGAGAAACAGTAGTTTTTATTGAGGGGTCATATTTGTTCTCATTAGGCCTATTTTGTCAGGTGTTCTTGTTATTTTGTCCACCCTCTAAATATTAGATAATAAACTTTGTAGTGTAAAAACTGTATGCTCTTTTTTCTTCTGTGCCCTATTGGAACATTTGTTTTCATAGGCAAAATGTCTCTTTCTACAACAAAATAGAATTTTACCATAAAACCCCTAATAGCTTCCAAATACGAGCAACATGAATAGGAAGAAATGGACATAGCACTAGTTGCTCTGCTGATTATTATCATTATACACTTTTTAGACAAATCCAGGAGTGGCAACAATACCATGAACACTGACGCTGAGATACTTCATAGATGCTGCAAGCACCTTAGTATTTTCTAGACTTTACAGTGTGAAAAATACAAGGCAATTAGCAAAGCAAAAAAAAAAAAAAAAAAAAAGAAAAGAAATACTTCTTGCTGGTGAAGGTGGGTGGCAACACAGAAACAAGCAGCAACACAAAGAAAATGAAAAAGTGAAGTGAGGAATTGATACTTCTCAGAGGTATACTGCCACAGACTACACTGTTCATTTGCTCCCAATCTGCTATAAGAGCTAAGTAGGTTTACTTTGTGTCATCGTTAGGATGTAGCTGGGTTGCAGGTTGCCCTGGGCACAGGGAGGGAAGGAGTGGGGAACAGTTCCATGTGAACAGGCTGGAAATGACCCAGATTCCCGAGGATCACTGGAGCAGATGAGACGACAAGAGTGCCACCAACATCCTGCCACTATCCCATACAAACCTACAGTACCTTTCTCTGTCCTCGCCTCCATCTGCCCCCCCGCAACCTACACATCACTGCTCTTCTTCATATTCAAAAGCTCACAGAGATTATGCAAACATACATATAGGGCCACCAAAGTGTTCACTCACACTAAACATAATTACTAACCCCCATCTGAATTTGAAACACAGGAGGCACTGCTTAAAGAACTTAAACAACATCAACAGAAGGAAGGCAGTGACAGTGTAAAACACACTGCTGCATAATGCTAATGTATGCTGGGGAGGGCAGATACTTCAGCTTTGCAAAGATGGAGGATGCAAACATTTACTGTATATTTTCATTGGATGCTTGATTTCACCATTATGTTGACTTTCTTTTGCAAAACAGACTGTTACTGTAACTTGGAGTAAGCTGTCCCAGCACAGGATTAAATTTCCAATTAAGATATCATGTCAGCAACATTGGTCATAACCCTTGGATGACCTGGAAGTATTTAAAGGCTGGGACTTAAAGAGAAGTCACTTCGTTCATAAGTTGCCTCGTGGCTCCACAGTGACAGAAGGGTTAAGCCAAAGCTCTCTCAGCTTTGGCTGAGTTGTGTTTTCAGAACCATTTGCCCCAGGCAGCACTAGTTCCCGACACTGCGCTTAATCTGTGGATTTGTGGTAATAGAGAAGACTTCTTATCCACTGACCCATTGGCCTCCAGTGTACGTAATCCAGTGCCTTTCGATTCTGCAGCCGTGCTGACACGGATAGAGCAGAGCCAAAACACTGCAGCAGTGTGGGGGTGCACACACATGACCAGCCCTGCCCTGACACACATACTCCTCCCCCATGCTTTTGTTTCACAGAGCATACAGAGTACAGCCCGGGCACTGTCAGTGCACGTGATATTTGACCTTATATTCACCAAGCCAATTCACACTAGAATGGCATTCGGAATATGTATGTAATTTCATAATGCCTATTTCAAAATGGACCATGACAGTACTGAATATTCATGGAGTGTACAACGACAGTGACACTAAGAAAGAATCATAGAAATGTGCATAGATGCAGTGAAGGTGTACAAAAACCAGAGTGCTATTATACCTTATTAAAAGAGATTTTCCACTGCATAAATCTCTGGAGTGTTCACGCATGTTACACTAGGCTTTATAAATCATATGGCAGAATGTAGACGCATCATAGTACAACTTCATTGACCCTGATGTGTAATTGCTCCTAACAAATACTTCCCAAAATCTCCATATTTCATGGTCTCCACAATGAAAGCGAGAGAACAATGTTGGACTGTTACAAACGAGTGAATCTTGAATCCTTGGTGGAAAGCCATTAGGAATACACTGAAACATTCCCATTCATGTCTTTTTTTTTTTTTTTTTTTNTTTTTTTTTTTTTTTTTTTTGAAAACACATTTACAGAGCATGCTATAGAGTGCATGCAATTATTACTTCCATTCCACTCTTGAATGCAGTCAATTTCTGGTCAGATAAAGGGCTAAATGAAACTAGAGAGAGAGCACATGTTGCACAACACCTTGTATATAGCCTGTGTTTGTGTGCGTGAGGAAGAGAGTAGAAACTGCAAATGAACAAATGTGTGTGTCGCCTATAGCATTTTACAACAACGTGAATGCATGTGCGAAGCAGCATTTCTCTGTTAGAGCTAAAACACCAACCTGGTAATTATGAAAAGTAATTTGCATGTACACGCTCAGTCATATAGAGCACCCTTAAAATTGAGCAGACCGTAAATGATTTTCCACAGACAAAAAATACATGAAATTGGCCTCTACTTATACAGTTCTCTCTTCAATTAACACCTTGTTTCCAATGATACTGAAAGAAAGTGCAATGATGTATGAATGCTTTTTTTTTTTTTTTTTTNTTTTTTTTTTTTTTTTTTTGTCCAAAATCAGTGTATTCTGCAACACAACTATCCTTTTGGTCCCACCCAGGTACTGAAGGAAAGCTTATTTATCACATTCAAAACAACCTTTTCAGTCATTGACTTCTCTGCCCATTATTGGCAAAGATTGAATGCTTGGTCTTTAGACCCTGTCTTTGCAGCTACCCACACATTATCTCTGTCTCGCTTTTTTCTGTCTGTTTATTTCATTCACTAACAAAAACATGCTTTACATTGCATCGCACTTGCAATAAAAAGAATAAATTACTGAAGTTACCATAGCATTTCACAGTTCCTACAATAATAGCTGTCCACTGAAAAGGTGCTGACTGAGAGTCAAGTTTGTAACAGCATTAGGGCCATCATGACAGAAGAACAAGCCTTGAAGAATAGTTTGTTTTTTTAAAAATGTGTCAACAGCAAACCTGTCTTTAATGACTTTTCCGATCTCTTCTGGTGTTTTTACTCTCACTGTAGAATCTAGAGAAAGTAGCCAACCCCTTAATCTGCCTCTTATCCTCTCCTTACCTCACTGGTGGGAGAGCTGCCACCCGTAGAGCATTTTAAGCTACAGAAACACTCCCTCCCTTCCAAATTCTGTCCATGTCAAAGGATCTTGACGACATCCAAAGGTGACAGGAGTCAAAACTCATCATGGTCAGGAGGTCCTCTGGCGCCAGGGAGCTACATGATGCGTGAGTCAGGGCACCAGGTCACAGTGCCACAGCCATGCCGCCTGGGCCTCACCTCTACTTCACATTGTCTCAAAGCCTCTGCTCCCCTAGTCCCTACACACACATACACACGGTTGTCAATAAATGTCTCTTCTAGCTGCAGACTTTGCTCTTTTGTCTGCAGTATTGCAGCATTTTTTAACTGTGACCTTTACAGTTTGTTTAGGATGTCTATGATTTAATGTGGAGTACAAAAGAAGGTGTATGAGAAAAATACAGCAAATACGTCAGTGCTAAAAATATCTTTGTACATATGGGTGGTGTTTAATTTATTTCATGTGCCTGTGTTTATTCCTTATGTATCTTCTGGTCATTTGACAGAGGAAAAAATAAAAACAAGAGCCTGAATTGTGTCCATTAGCTCTGAGAGATGATTCATAACGAGCCCCTCACAGCATAGTGACTTTTCTCCAAGCACAGAATTACTTTATACTAAATGGCACACTCATCATTGCATTAGACTCTCTGGAGAGGTCACAGAATGAAGATCAAAAAGTCTCCTTTAGCTTGATTAGCCTCCATACAACAGAATTTTTCCCTACAATTAGTCTTTTGAAGGAATAATTAGAGTCGGCGTCTTCTGCTGACAAAAGGAAATATTTTCATTGGCTAATGTTTGCTTTTTTCAATTAGCGTGTGAAGTTTTATCCAGTTTAACACCAGTGATCATTATCTACAAAAACAGTGTTCTACTTTAAAACAACACGTTGTAGAATAAACATGCAGAAAACACCTGGGTTGAAAACTGTGCAACTTGCTTATGGATTTGGCTGATACAGGATATTTTCTGACAGAGAGAATGGATTATGTAGGGAATGATGCAATTGTCCATTCAGCTTTATGGAGCATGAACTTCAAATTGCCAGTTGTTTCCACTACAAGGGGCAGAGGCCATGGATATCCTGGATATCCAAAGTCTTACTGTCTGTCAGTGTGCTTTTTGATGGCTTATGTCAAATGCCATCCTGACAGAGCTCATTAGGATGAAGGGAGTCGTCTAGGTAGAGGCAGGAGAAGGCAGAGTGGCAAGCTGCCTCATCCCTGTGTGCACGTAGCCCACGACTGTACCTAGAGGGTGATGCTTCTGACAGGAAGTAGCTGATGGGGCCATCTGAGTGTGTGTGTGTGTATGTGTGTGTGTATGTCTGATACACAGAGAGGGTGAGGGAGGGCAAGGGGATGGGGTGAGTATATGTGCATGTGTTCATGTCATTGCTTGAGTTACCCAGTGTCACCGAGCAGGTCTCTGCTTCATGCCACAACTCCAAACACAGCTGACAAGCTGAGAGTCATCTCTCTTTCGCCACACACACATACTCAAATATTTATCGGTGTGCAGCCATCTCAGCACAATGTGAGGCATCAGCAGTCTGACACTGCAAGGACGGGGCCTTGTGGAGACTTCAGAGACCTTGATGAAGATGAGTCAAATGATCACTTGCTGGTTCCTGCTCCTCTCAAGTGCACAACTGAGGTCTATTGCTAATTGAATAGCTGAATCCATATCTATGAAGGCCAATGGCACTGGTGATTAGCTCAGACTGTTATCTGACATCTTAATATGCTGATTAAAAATTCATGTTTGGAGGATAAGCAGAGGGGAGTTCTGGGTCCTCCTGCCAGGGCAGATTAAATCATTTTACTTAATAGACATGCTAAGGATTAGATTCATGTAAATGAGCAAAATAAGACACTGGTGTGGAGGTGGATTTTCTAAGTATGTCAACAGATATACAGTATATTGTAGAAAAAGAGAATATGATGATCGATTCATAGTCCTGACACTGGCTTTGGATCCTAATATGGCTGCTTACTTAGATGCTGAATCCAACCCAAGCAGAGACAGACACCATTAACTTTTCACTTGCAGTCAGTCCAAAACACAAAACTACATCTGAATCAACTACAATGGCTGTGATTAGATCACAAAGTAGCAAGGCAGGTAAACATGAAACAGTTTCTCTAGTTTAAAAGAGCATAATGTAGCAGGCATGTAACTGTTAAAGAATCCTGCCAAATAGTTTGGCACACGGAACCACATCACCATTAGCAGAAGCACACTGAGACAATGACTCCTGTGGCAGCGTTAGTGCCATCTTAGCTTGACAGGTGTATGGAGCATTCAGCCGCAGATCCAATCAGCTAAAACACAAAGTCCATAAGCTTTGAGTGCAATACCTATTCACAGACACAGAGACACACAAACAGACCAAAGCTATATACAAAGCACATCTCTTAATTGAAAAGAATTATTATGAGCATTAATTTTAAAAGCACATTTGTACAAACCTGTTACTGAGAAAGAATCTCTTCAATTTATAATATAAATCTAAAAGAATATTTTGCTGTGTCTTGTAAATAAATTAACTGAGTAAGAATGAACTGGAAAAAAAAAGCTCTGCATTGATTTATTGATGCTATTCCAGGTATCAGTCTGAAAAAATTCAACAGAATGCAGTGAAGGAATTATACATATACATACTTTCCATTAGACCACTTGACTGGCTTACGAAGAAATGAAACTGGACCTCATTGGCTAATCGACAAAACAGAAACAAAAGTCACTGAAAAGCTTAGAAAAGATGTATTAGCTATAAGATCATACATGATTTCATTCCGTATATTATTATAGGCAACATATGCCAAATTCTCAGGGAAACTCAAACCTCTCTGACCTGTCACATCTTATGGAAGCTTTATGAGGGTTTCTTTCCTCTCAAATATGATGCCTATAGCTTATCTTATCCCCGACAATTTGTCAGCCTATCACACATAAAAGGAAGCTATTGTATCTTTCTTCTTTTGTGTCTTGGTGGGTTCCTGACAGATTTTAGCATCACCATTTGCAATCTTCCAAAAGCTTTTAAAAACACTGACTGTCATGGCCTTGTGCTGAATAATACAGCTTTAGATAGAGCAGGGGAATTTTCCTCAGGGCACAGGTGTGCCCTGATAGTCTCATAAGCCCTAGGCAGCACAAAGAAAAGGAAGATGCTTTCTTGGTGAAAAGGAACAGAGAGGCACAAGGTGGAGAAACGGCGTATTTGGTTCTGACCTTCAGATAGAGCTTCAAATAAATGCAACACAGAGCAGGAAATCAAAATCCTGGTGACCCTGAATCTCTCCACATGACTGTGGTGTGGAATGAACAGACGATGCTCAAAGATGACTGGAAAAAACATCTAAATCTGAAAGTGTAATACATTTTCAGACAAATGCAAAGCAGAAGAATGTGGGTGATGTATCTCCACAAACAGCAGCACCAGCACCCCTGGTCCTTTCTTCATGTGTATTCATACTGTCATTTTTGTGCTGCCCACAAAAATCTATAAATAAGACCAAAATCCTGACTGTGACTCAACACATGGAAACCTTAATGTTGCTCAGTCTTTTGAACTATAAATCTATATTTAAACTCTATTAAACAGTATTTTGGATCTTGAATTCTTCTGCTTTTCTGCCCCTGAAAGGGTCATAATGGCTCTGGACATGCAGTGATGGAGTTGACAAGCTAACTGCTAAGTCAGGGAGTCAGGATGGATGAGGTGAGAGCTCAGGGAAGTGTCTGCTCAGGAAAATTCAATGAGTCTGTCAAAAAACTAAAAATAGCATTCATAACAGCCTATAATTATTGAAAAAAAAAATTTGATTGGGACAAGGAGATGATCATTTCAAACATATGCAGCTCATAAAGAATAACTGATCACATCTCACTCATGTACAGGAGACTATATTTGTATTTGAAAATGCTAATTTCATGGAAAATCTCTCAAGCTGCGATGTCTGCAGTGAGGTGCGGCACACACACAGATTCTGCCTGTCCTTGTGTGTCACTTACCAGCCTCAGGAAAAGACTTTTTTTTTTTTTTTTNTTTTTTTTTTTTTTTTTGCTGATAGCGCAAAGCGTCTCTGTGAAGCTAATGCTTTATGTCAGATTCTATACTAACTAGCACATTAAAAAGAGGAAATCCACCTTTACTTTGAAAGCACTTTTCTTTTCCCACAACACTTAGCAGTAAGTTTTTTAAGTATCGACAATTTGAAAAAGCTGATGACCAGGTTTTTTAGTAGACGCTAGAGGTACACTGTACAAAACCTCCGTGATTCACACTGTTTTGTCTATCCTCTCTTCATTTTATTATCTACACTTCAGCAACAAGGAGAGCTAGACAAGTGAATTGATGGGTGGGTGGAGTGGGGGGNGGGAGGGAGATGATGAGGAAGAAAACAAAACAAAAAGCAAAACAGACAAGGAGTGCCAGGCTCTGAAAACTGGCATGCTGCAGTTGTATGTCAGTCACCTAGCAACAAGTCCTCCCCATCACTTACCCCCCGCTTCCCCGTCTCCCACTGCGCTCTCTAATTCAACAAATCTGCTCAGAATGTATGGCTGCTCTTCTAACAAAACGCATTCTGCACCGGGGGCTAAAGATGTGGGCCTCCGCTGAACACGCCACTCAGCCGCCCATTGACCACCGGGGCCTTTCTCTCCACACACTAAGGAACGAGGGACAAAGACCCTGAAAGCAGGGGCAGCTCCACAGAGAAAACATTTGCTTGTAATTGTGTTTGACTGCATAATGAAAATGATGTTCTTTTTTAATTTGGGCTTGTTAAGGCCACACTATTTTCCTCTGGTCACCTGATTATTGTAAAGAAGCAACCCCTCACTTGGCCTATGGGGCACACAGGGGAAATATTGAAAATGGTCCAAAGACCTCCCCACTCTTTACGCTAACCCCTCTTGTGATTCAAGTGTTCTCTGGCAAAAACATAAATATGTAGAGCCCGTTCATTACAGGATGGGAGAGTATGCTAGAATGAGGAGTTGTTTTTTTTTTTTTTTTTTTTGTAGAGAAAGGATAATGACAGCGAAGCACACACAGATGCACACACACACATACACATACAGGAGCACTGCCCATGCTTGCCCTGAGTTGTGAAGCATTGAGAAGCTAGCATTCCTGGTGCTACTTCAGCAAAACAGACCATTAGTGGGAGCATCAGGCTAGCACCCAAAAGAATGTTTCAATGGACACATTCACATCCACCGATTATTTGCACTTTTTAGCTCCTGGCTTCTTGTTTTATAATATGTGTTTTCCACATTTATCTGTTTTTTCCTTTTGCTCTCCTGCGGCAAAGGTGAACATTCACGTGAATGTCAAGGCCAGAAAACAAGAAAAGTTAAAAACACCAGGTTGAAGAGCAGGCAGCGTAATTGTTACTTGAAAAGGCTGCACTGTGCTAAACAGAATTTGGCCTTCCTGTCTCAAAGGGATCAGTACCTATCTTTCATAATTTATCGTCCGTGACTCTTTCGTGATTTCTTGTCATGTTATGTATCATTTATGTCCAAAGCTGATGTGTTTTTTGAATTCTTCGAGGTTTTCTGTTACACTCCCTATGGATAGGTATTCAGTGATTTAATAGGTCAGGGTCCCAGATTCATAGTCACCCTCATGCAACCCTTGAATAAAGCGTGTGTCTATTGAGAATCAGAGCTGAGCAGAAAGCAGGACTGACCCCTGAACACGGACATTCGGGTGTATTGTGGAGGGCCCCCTCTAGGAGGTCGGGATGGAAGATCGGCTTGTTTGACCCTAATGGCGACCTGTGGCTTCCACTACATATACAGCACCTCTTTCTACAGGTTACAGCATCACAGTAGTTCACAGTGCCAGCTAAGATTACTGACTCATTTGCTGGCATTTATACAGTCATATGGACTATAAGAACACCCCCAAAGCTATTCAATGCTTTTCTAATAATCTCCCTCAGCATATATGATTCATATATTACCTGTGAATCAGACAGCTGAGGAATTTGCACAGAACGATGAGGCTGTCAGACAAATTAGGCGCAGTAATATTTAAGTCTAAGTGTTTCATCTCATCAAGCTTTGTGCTTTGGGACTGAGTGGGTGTAAATGGAAAGGTTGAGTAGTATGTGGGGTCAGATGAAACTGACTTTGGTGTAAAGATCCTGTCACCTTGGAGTGGCTAGAGGGCCCATGGCAACCCCCCCCAACTATAGTCTAACAAGTTTCACCATGTTTCAACAAGTGTGTGTGTTTGTCTGTGGGTATTTCAGGACTTTCACAATAAGGACCCCAACTTTGACACCAATTAAAGAGATTACGTCTTAAGATGAGAGGAAAACTATAGCCATGTGTTACCACGGTGATTGCTTTTGACAAGGTCACGGGTACCGTGCAACAGCATGTGACCTCAACAGGCAGCTGCTGATTTTATGGAAACAAAGAAAATAAATACTGGGGCTTAGAAGTGATAAATACTAGACAGCAGCAAGTGTGTACAGATAGACAAACTTTGAAAAACAGTGGAATTTTTTTTTTTTATTTGAAATTTTCTTCCAATTTACAAATAAGTATGTAGAATTGTTTTGTCAGCCAACTGCTGACAGTGTTTATACTTACGTTTAATGTCAAACTAATAATAATATTTCAGTGACTACAAGCAGTAAGACTAAAATTGTGTTATGATTTGCATTAGATGAAACGTGCGTGTAAAAAAGAAAAAACAACTTTTAAGAAGTATTTTGTTTTTAGTTTTTAATGATTCCCTCTCTGATTGCCTTCAAGGTGAAGAAGTGAAAATAATTAAGAAAACTGGGTGATTTTAGTGGAGTCCCAGAGGCGTAAAAGTGGAAAGTGGATAGGGTCTTCATTTACACAAACACTAAAAGACCTTTACTACAACCTTGAAATACTGTCACAAAAACACACAGAATGTAAGTCTATCAAGTGTAGATATGGCTCAATAAGAAGAATAAAATTTCTTCGTACTTATGTATTCAAGGAGCCACACTGGTCTTTTATATTTCAATAATAATTTCAAAGCATCCTTTGAATTATTTTGTAAATAATGATTCCGAGAATTTTTTTAATAGCTTACACCAAACACACATAAAAATACAAGGACCCATACATTCATTTTAAACCTAAGTAAATATGAAGCAAAGCTGGAGAGAATTGAAAACTGTCAAAATATTTCTTACAGCAAAAATTACAATTCATGTGTACCCTCTTATTTTACTCTTAAATACAATAAGTAGCAAAATAATAATAATACTAATAATAATAATAATAATAGTGAAAGAATTAATGTCAGTGTGTACTTGGCTCCAAACAATTTCTACAAAAACTATTCTCATGCTAAAACGAATAAAGCAGTCTCATTAACTAAAAGAATTTTATAATCCGAGCTGATAATGAAATTTTAATCAAACATCAGAAACCAAAGCGTTAAAGTGTTTGGGGCACAGCTGCTTAATAAGGATGAATAATTTCTGTTGTCCTACCTTGTTGTGTCGGGCAGGTTCATCCTGACATGGTTTTGTGCCAACAGGAGGAAGCTTCGGCATGGCCTCCTCCTCTTCCTCCTCCTCCTCCTCTTTCACGTGTTTTCACGTTAATTGGCAGCAGTTGAACTGTGAGCCGTAAATCAAGAAGTGCGGAGTGTATTAATGAGTCGGACCACCCAGGAAAACTTCTTTCTTTGCACTTTCTTCGTGGACAAAGTGGGGATACTCGAGCGTGCCATGCTCTGAAAACCGTGAATGAACCTTCACAAGAGCAGTGCTCCCCTGCTGCCACATTACTGCTCCAGAATGGCTCCATATAAGTGCTGATTAAACTATTTCTAAAAGGTGAAGTATTCCGGACAAAAAACACACAGCAGTTTATTTAATAAAGTTAGGATCCTGTGTTTTGGATAAGTTTAAAAAAAAGGGCACAGGTAAATTAAGAAATTATTAATCAGATAAAAAAAAAAGGTATGTATTATTTATTAAAGTTTCACTTAAAACAAGTTAATGTATAGAGCAATGTAACTTTCCTAAACTTTATATTTTTATCTTAAATTTTTCATTAAGTTCCTATAAATTTAGAAAAAAAAAAAGTATGAATTTTTTTTTTTAAACCAGAAGTGGGAAGCCAAGTCGGAATTGCGTCATTTACGAACACCTTGCGCGCGCTCCAGCTAAACAAACGTGGGAGACAACATGGACGCCTCCATTAAAACCTTTGTTTTGTTTATTCTGTCAGACCAAAAAAAAAAAGAAGCTACATTTTAACATTCATGAACTATTTACCTTTTCGGCTACTGCAATGCTCTGTTGTATGTTTAAAGGACCATACCGTCATTTTGCACATTTGAGCCTAATATATTCCATTTTCATACGTTACATTACTGACAATCATTTCCCAAAGGATAAAACCATATTCCAGCTTTCCTGACATTTTGCAAAATCTCTTATTCAAAATCAAATATTCAGGTGATACACCCACCTTAAAAATCGATGTTTCACCTGCTAATAGTTATNCAAAATCAAATATTCAGGTGATACACCCACCTTAAAAATCGATGTTTCACCTGCTAATAGTTATGCAGCCTTATGAAGTAATGGTCACTTAAATTTTTTCGATAAACGTGGGTCTTCTTTTGGGACTATATTTCCCGGTGGAGGCATACATTCACTCCACGCTTTTTATTGCGCTTAAATGCTAAAATTATGTAACTTCGAAAAAAACCTGAATACATGTCTTGTTTGCCATGATGGATTACCTATCCCAAGAATGTTTCAAGTTGATTTTAATAGCGTACCAGAATGAACTGACACTGGTGGTCTGGAAGGTAGGAAAAACATTTTTAATTCACCCTTCCAGTAATACGCTTTGAGAAATGATTGCCAGTGACATTATGTGTATGAAAATTGAATATATTCGGCTCAAACATGCAAAATGGATGGTATGATCCTTTAACCTGTTACTGTGTATGTTGATAGATTTAAAGAAAATGTTTCTATACTTTCGTTTATAAACAGAGAAATTACTGTTTACTGTGTGAGCAGCCATGTTGAAATGACGTCAAAACTGAACTTGCGGTTGAAGAGCCTTCCTCACTTTCCCAGTAGGAATTCTGAGTTGAGGGGGCATTTTCTTTGACTTTTCCGAGGAATTTGGAAACTCCAACTTCGAGTACAAGCTGAACGCAGAATATATGTTCTGCATACGTTTGTTGCAACACCTCATTAAAACCATACATTTAAGAAGACTATGTTATGCTCACAATAAGTAAAATAATAAATTCCCACACACTATTTCATATGGTTGCACCACTATGTCAAATCGAAATATTGGAACATTTTGCATTATTTTAAACACATTTTGATATCTTTGGAAATATTTTACTAGAATCTAAAGTTTGAATAATGCTTGGATGCAGAAAATGAGCATGCAAAGATGAACCATTCGTACTTCAGAATTTAAGACATTTAGTGTTGGTGTTCGAGGAGAGGGAATCTCTCTTTGAATTGCCTATCTGAGGTTTCTTGAATTTTTCCTTAGATAGTAAAAAACTCCCTAAAAAATGGGAGTTTTTCTGATCTTCTTAGAAACATTGAGCTGGGTCGGGAACCGTTGATGTGTCTGTAAGGCCCTTTGGACTATACAAATAAACTTGACTTGGATAGAAAAGTCAACTTACAGAAGGCTAGCCATTCAACAGGAATCAATATTACATACTGTAAATTCAAAGCCCCAATTAAAAAAAAGTTTCCTTCACTAAGTTATTTTAAAATCTGTTAAATTATTGCTCTAAATGAATGTTTTTCCTCAGCATCAGCTTAGCAAAAGCCATGCTTAATTGTCTTCCATTATAAAAATCTCACAAAGCTAGACCACTGGCTACTAAAATACTAAGGCAAATCTTGATTAAATGCCTTTGCAGGATACAAAAAGCATATTTTACATAAAACATCCTTCAAGGAGATTGGAAGATAATTTTGAAAAAAATATAAAATGTTGCTGATGGCAAGGCCAAGGATCCCAGCTCTCAAAAGAAAGGTAAAATGTCAAAGAGACTAAAGAAAGACCGTTACAAATCGACACACCATTAATATGACTTCACTTGCCCATTATCCTCTCAAATTCAAGTCAAATCTTGGTAAACCAAAACTCCTTACACTTCATTTCAACCTCTGAGATGAGAGGTTTTATCGGTGTATGTACCCACCATTGCTGTAAAAGACAAATTATGCATCCTTAAAAAAAAGCAACCTTATACTATAAGGCTAAGATTTTTATTCATCCATAGAGTTTCCTAAATAAGTTACTGAATCACAATGTTTATGTTTAAAGAGCAGAGAATTCATTCAGTGGTGTTAATGTTCCTTCATAGTTGCTTCAAGGCTTCCATCTCTTCTCTTTCCTCTTTCCTCTGCTGAGTGGGGAAATCCTCCCAAAGCCTGAATGCCTCTTGCAAGCGACTTTTGTTCTCTCACACTTACCCCACACACACACTGAAAAAGCAACATCCTTCTGTCGAAAAAAATATATTTCCTCCCACACCTGTTGATGAATTGGTTTGTGTATAAAGCTCAGATGGCAATAACACGTCTTTATACAACTGAGACAGGCTCCTGGAATAATAGTTGTTCAGATGGATAGTGCTAAATGGGAAAGTGTTTTACAAAACGGCAAAGAAGCTTGTGGCCAAATCAGAGTGATCGTCATTGCCAGACTGAATATAATTCCCTTTTTGGGCTGGAAAGTCATCACATGCCTTAATGACGGCTGCTATAGAGGCAAAATGGGCCATTTGTGCTTTGTGGCGGGAAGATGAATGGTGCGAATGGAATTGCCTGTTTTTATACCAACATGTCCATTTTTGTAAACCTCCAGTACAGTGTTACTTCTGTGGTTTATTATTATTTCACCCCGATGAGAAGTCCACCTACAGCAGCTTTAAAAATGTTCCATTTCGCTGCGTATTGTGCACATCACTTTGAACCTAGTTTTATGATATTAAGAATTTAGTGGAAGAAAATACAGTTTCATATGGCTCCCAAACTGTTATCTTTATATTTTATATTTATTTTTGGAGTCGTGTTTGTTTACTACTTTCTGATTCTAATAACCCAATTAACAGAGATGTATTATTGTGAGAGGTACTGTGGTATTGTCACATTCAGACTGCAAAAGTATGTGTGGAAAAATTGTTTTAAAAAATGATGCTGCCTTGATATTTTTCACTTTTTATTGTCCATTTTTTGTGTCTTCTATTTAAAAAAAAAAAAAAAATCCAACCATCTGAATACAATATGAAGCTTGTAAAATGTGGAGAAAAAAAATATTTTCATGTCACTCCATCTCCTGTTGTGACTTTCAAAACCTCAGGAGACCTCAAAAGAACCTCAAAAGAAACACCCCACACCCTGGCTAAAAAAGAGATGCATCACCTTTTCAACTTTTCTAGCAAAGATTCGGGAAATTTGAGATACTTTCATATGACATTTTGTCTTTGAGGATTCACTGCGTATCTAAACTCACGATGAAATTCCACAAAAAGAGAAAATGAAACTGAAGGTCAGTACTTGGGTGATGTTGTACAAATCCTCTCCTAATAATTTTGTCACACACTCCTGGCAGTATTAATATCAGGCTGGAAAGATTAACCTACCCAAAAAAACAAAAAAAACAAAAAAAAAACTATGGCTTAATATTCAGACAACACATAGATGTACAGTCCTGTTATAATTAAATGTATATAAGCTGAAATATTTCTGGATCAACCTTTTTTCCATTTTTATGCATATTGCATTAGCCTGTGGTCACTTTTAACACTAAGTTTCTTAAGGTTAATAAAGAAAATCATTCATATCTTGTGTAGAGTTTGATTAGAAAATAATCTCAGTGGAAATATTTGTATGCATGTATGAAAAATTGAGCACTGTGTGGGCCCAGTATAATTGCTCACCACCAACCCCCCTTTAAATATACCATCATGGTTTTTTTTTTTTTTTTTTTTNTTTTTTTTTTTTTTTTTTTGGAAATGGGTTTGTAAGTGTAAGACTGTGAATTGGGGTTGTGTTCCATGTTTTGTAATAGGTTGAAAATTTTGAGACTAATATATAAAAGAAAAGTCAGTTTTTGCAAGGTAAAATTGATTTTGGGTTGTTTTAGAATAAATGTGACACTGACTTAACGTCATTGAAACTATATTTATATGCTAGCATGCCGTGGAGTGTAGAAGCTTATGCAAATCAAAATATTTGAAAAAATAAATTAGCAAACATTGGCTCACTGATAAGGAGCAGAAATTCTAAACAACTGACACTTAATGTCATATACTGCATTATGAACATTTATACTCCTCATACACTATGAAGTGCATACATTTATTTGGAAAATTGATTCTTTATAGCCAGGCTGCTCAGTTCCTGACCCTTCCATTTGTGTAGCTTGCTTATTTAGCATCAGAAAATAAATTGCAATGTGTTATATAAGGATTTGTTTGAGCTACCAGAAGTGACATGGTGAGAGATGATGGCAGCGGGAAAGAGAATGAAGGCACTTAACCTCTTAGATGTCACTTACAGGATGAGACGTCACCTCTTCTTATTACACTGCTGACCTAAAACACATAGTGATGAACAGTTACAGTGGCGTTCACAAAACACGGTGTATAACTGACAGCAAAGTCCAAGGTTTTTATTCATGACTCTTTGGGAAGGGCGTTGGACACAAACATCACAGATAACAATGTTACATCATTCCTGAATGTTTTCTAATCCATCCTTGGAAACATACAGCTCTGATCTGGTTATCTTTTTGGAGGTGTAAGTGCTAATCCCAGGCTGTGTTGGTTAATTATTCTGGTCGTACAGCAGGAACAAATACCTGCTACCTGTTCCCTTGAGAGATTCAGCCTTAGAACCAGCAACTTAGATCAGCAGCATTGTTTACCACAGGCTATTCATTTAAGTTGTGCGGCGAGGTCAGAAAATGACAAAAGAACAACAGAGCTGCATGATCCACCAAGGTAATGACAGGAAAACTGAGGAATATAACCCACTTGATTCCCCTTGAGGCAAACATACGGCAGGATGGATGTAAGGCTTTGGAAAAACTCCAAAGCCTTTAATGCCCATTTAAATGTATGTAAATGGTTAGACAAAAGTTTTTCAGAGGCCAAATGCTGGTTTTAAATGCACAGTGGAGCATGGACACATCGTGAGGGAGGGAACTCAATGATTTTTTTTTTTAACAGTAGTCATTCTGGTCAGGCCAAGACACTGCTAACATTTACCCTCCCTTTTGTGCAGCCTCTGGTGTAAAGGGATATAAATTCAAAAACAACAAAACAAATATATTAACAGCTGGATATGATAAGCTGACTAAATATTAGCAGGAAAAGCTCTGGGCTACTGTTGGGCAGCCTTATTCTAAACACTATACACAATCATATTTTCCAGCAGTCCTGAGACATAAGAGGACTTATATGTCAAACAGAAACATCTCTCAACTGTCAGTAGAGTTTCATCTTGGAGCTGTGATACAGCAAAATATAAGAACACCTCAATATACACCTTTACATGTTGAAATTGTTTAGGTATTTAAATATATTAAAACATAATTTTTGGATTTTATCAGTTAACTCAGTTTAGAAATTACAGCTAGACAAAAATCCATTTTCTACCCAGCCATGACGCTCTTCTTTGCTTTTCATTATAATGGATGTTACAGCTCTGTCCTCTGAGCTCTGCTTGACAACATTCTTTCATAACTGTAATGGCTAGTTTGCAGGAAATATTAGCAGCAGGTTGACCAAAACTAAACTAAACACGAAAGATATCCCACATTCACTACTGTATTTGCCAGCATGTTAACAGATGAAACTGAAAATCTGAAATGAGACTGGAATGGTCCGATGATAAGGCCAAGACAGTTGTGGACGTGTTAATCTTAAAAATATGAGCAATGTATAAATCAAATGATATTAAAGGGTATTTCAGATTTCTACATTGATGAAACTCAAACATAATGAATGATTAAAGGACCATACCACCCATTTTGAATGTTTGAGCCTAATATATTCCATTTTCATACACGTAACGTTACTGACAATCATTTCCCAAAGCATNTGTTTGAGCCTAATATATTCCATTTTCATACACGTAACGTTACTGACAATCATTTCCCAAAGCATACGACTGGAATGGTGAATTAAACCATTTTTTCCCCTATCTTCCAGACTGCCATCAGTTTCAGTTTATTTTGGTACGCTATTAAAATCAACTTGTTGATACTTGAAACGTTCTTGGGATAATCCATCATCACGAACAAGTATATTTAGTTTTTTCTTTCAAAGTTATGTAATTTTAGTGTTTAAACGCAATAATAAGTGTGGAGTGATCTGAAAATGCTTCCTGTTGTAAGTTCTTCACTACAGCACTTGAATGCATCACTAGGCATTTTCAGATCACTCTGCTTTAAGCCTTTTTATTGCGCTTCAAGTTAAAATTACGTAAATTCAAAAAAAATCTTGTATAAATGTCTTGTTCCCGATGATGGATTATCTATCCCAAGAACGTTTCAAGTATCAACACTTTGATTTTAACAGCGTACCAGAATGAACTGAAACCAATGGCAGTTTGCAAGGTAGGGAAAAAAAATTTAATTCACCATTCCAGTAGTATGCTTTGGGAAATGATTGTCAATAACGCTGCGTGTATGAAAATTAAATATATTAGACTTAAACATGCAAAATGGCCGGTATACTCCTTTAAGTGAGAGTGGATACTTCTTATTATGATGGACAGTATGAGACAACAAAATGTTCTGCTCGACATCCTCTCTTAGTTCTTGTTTTAGCTGAAACCACGGAAGAAGAGGATGTCTGGGTCCTGGGGAGGAGAAGAGCAAGGTGCAGGTGAAATGAAGTCTATAGAGATCGATGAAGTGCAGTGACAACATGCAGGAGGAATGACTCAGTCACTCAGGAGCTGCATGCCAGCAACAGACTTCAGACGGCATGCAGAGGACAAGAAAAAGACAGTTCAGTGGAAAACAAAACAAGGACAAACACCTTGCGACATTACAAAGAAGTAATGCCATTAATGTGTGGGCTCACTAGAGATGGTGTGATAATAGATACAAACCTACAGAGAGTATGAATGTTTTCATCGCACCACGGCTCACTGAGAGAGACACGAGAGCGTATTCGGTAAGAAAAGGCTGTGCAGGTGCAAAAGAAACAGTTTATTTGTTGGATCAATACGTTTTCACAGTAAGGGACAAAGGACAGTCTGAGAGAATAGGAGTAATGAAGAAAAAAATCCTCCTATGGATTGACAGGAGACAGTGATGGAGGTACTGAAGAAATTGCCAGCACCAAGATAATACTCCTGAAAAAAAAAAAAAAAAAAAAAAAAAAAACACTCAACAGACAAGATGGGAAAAGCAATCAGATGTCTTTTTCCCCTTCAACAAAACAGAACAGTATTTCATCTTCAGTCATCATTTGTGAATGTTTACGGACATTAACATGACTAGTGGTGAATTTTGTTGAGTTTATCAAAGGTTTAGAATGAACTTGATGGCCCTTTTTAAGTGAAGCGTTGTGTTTCTAACCAAATATCCCATTAACTGTCTTACAGTCACTTTTGGTAAATATTGTCTTGTGATCACCATCCCCCCTTGATGCATTACATTTTTGGAAACATTTTGCAGTGCTTTGATAGATATACCAGCAATTCATCCAGCAACTACATCACAGTTACGAACAGACATCAGACATATGGTATACCAGGGCCGTAACAATGGCTCACCTACATGGTTAGTAACAGTTCTATTAAACTAGGAAACTTGGAGGTTTAAAAAAATAAATAAAGTCTGTCTGAATTGCTGGTTCATCTGCTTTAAAAATGGCCATCAAGTTGAATCATCAAACACCTCTGATCGTGTCAAACAACTCAACATTACAAGAATCACCAGAGGTTTTTTATTACAAGGCAATCATACTGAAAAGGTTTCATTTACTTACTAAGCTTCAGCCATTTGCCGGATGAGTTATTCTTGAGAGGGTTTATTTCCTCAACACAATGGAATATAGTTAAGAGTGGCGGAGATAGCAGGCAGCTGTCAACAAATATCCCAGCTTTCCGCCATCACGGATCAATCAGTGTTCTATCTGGACCACAACAGTGCTGACCCGCTGGCGAGAGCTGACATTAATCCTAAATCTTCCAGTCAGTACAGAGGAATGACAGGACACAATGCGGCAGCGAAAGAGAATGCTGATATGGGCTCTAACAAGCAAAGGTGCTGACGCTAATGAGCGTAACTGTGGGTCTTTAACGAGTCTGCACGGTGTGATGTCCTAATTTACAGTGAGTTGTGTCTCAGGGGTGCAGGATAATGAGCCGGCCCGGGATTCCCAGGGCAGTGGCTTGTGTAACCCACCTCATACGGGGGATGCTTGCTCCCACCGAGTGTGAGAGACAGAAAGAGACTCTGGCAGAGCAAAGAGGACAGATTTGATGTATGTCTGTAGGAGAGAGATGAGCTTGGGGGGGGGGNTGGGGGGGGGGAGGTCGGATAGATGTCAGCCCTGTTTGATATGCTTGTTTGTACACACCAATCATTGAATCGCTGCAACCAAGTGAGAAAAGCTTGTGTTCTCCTTGACAAACTGACCTCGGGCAACAAGTACACTCACTGATGGAGGGAATGGAGCAAGAAAGCGTGAAGGGTAGGGGAGAGGCAACCGCTGTAAGAGATCGGAGAAAAAAAACGAAGACAAGCAGTATGCAAAGTGTTATTGGGTGTAACCTTGAACGAAAAGAAAACATGAGAGATCTTATCTCTGAAACACTGTTCCTGAACAAAACACAAGCATCTGGTGAGACATGCGTTCCTTTCCTGTGCTTAACTCAATGAAAAAAAAAAAGTCCTTTACCAGGCAACCCTGTAAAATACANCCTTTCCTGTGCTTAACTCAATGAAAAAAAAAAAGTCCTTTACCAGGCAACCCTGTAAAATACAGCTCCTGGTGCACTCCAAAGCAAATTAGCAAACGTGGAGCTCAGTGACCTCAGCGTAACCATCCACAGAGTGTGTGGCGTGCCCCGCCACCCCCACCTCTCACTGCTGCGTCTGCATTAGTCGAGCTCAAATGGGTTGCTGCCATGAGAAACAGAGCATGACATACGCTAAACAATGGCAGACAGATGACGATCCAGCTCTATTTGATGATGGGCGCTGCTGAAGCGGCTGCTTTTTGATGTGGAGGAATATAAGGGCAGCGTGATTCATTAGGGGTGCACAGGTGGCCTGAGATCTAATGAGTCACACTCTGCTCAGCTCTCACATGCAAACGTTTAAACAAGAGCTCCACAATATTAATTGTTGCATTTCCTCAGTTTAATGATGCACCAGCTTGCAAAAAAGAGAGGATGCAAAAGCCCCCCAACAGCTAACATGTTTGACTCAAATTTTGTCCAATATATATTACTCCTATCACTTATGTCAAGAATTAAATACATTATTGTTACTTCCATTTTTGATTTTCCTGTTAGAAACAAATACATCACAAATGATGAGCAGACCAGCGTTCACAGAACTATTTGGCCACATGACAGCTCAGACCGAGAATGCCACTTCTGGTTTTTCTACATGCAATTATTAACACTGCCCCCCTCTGGCTATGTGGCTGGCAGGCTGGTGACAGGCCTCATGTAGCCAGTATGATATATTTTTGCATTGATTAGTGTCATAAATTGAGTAAAAGAAGGAAATTACATCCATGGGAGACATGTTGTTCCATATCAAGAGACATATCCTCAGAGAAAAAGTAGCCTGTTCAAGATACTTACATATAACCAATGTTTAAACACATTTTATAAGAAACATCAGTTTAAACCTTCAAAAAAAAAAAAAAAAAAAAAAAATGATAGTGCTTGTCTGTTTAACTGAAATTACACCAAGCATTTTTTCAAAATCACAACCAAAATGTGCTCTGAAATCAGCTTGTTTTAGCATGCGACTTACTTTGTCACAGGGAGCATAACAATCCCGATTGTACCTGATCTATTAACTGCTTGCCACTGAGCAGCGTTTGAACGTTTGACCTTCTAACACGGCTCATGGCATTATGTTGACATTTAAAGTAATCCCTCCCACAGCTCCTAATCTCAGTGGCTGTGGACTGCCCTGACCATCCTCAGAGCTCCAGCCCTGCACATGCATCCATCACAAAAACGACTCTTAATATCCATATCGGTTAACACCATCATGCTTTACATACAGCTTGGAGCACTCAAATCATGCAACAGTGAAACAGCTTGTTGATAATCATAGACAAACTGCAGCATTTACGCTAATCTTAAATGTGTGATGTGAGGATTTGTCAGAACGATCAACATTCCCCCTACAATTTAACCTATTAGAAAATGCTTCTGTTAATCTACTTCAAAGCAAATAGTCATAACTGTTTTATTTTTTTGGTTGGACATGAGCCGTGCTTTATGAAAAAGTTGTCTGGAGTCTGTTAACAAGCATGTTTGCATTTCTCTTTCTGTATTTAGAGAAGCCCTTACACCATTTAGTTACATAATGTGGCATTCCCTTCTGTTTTGTTTTGTTTTTTTTTCTACACTGCAGTCTTGTACTGAAACAGATAAAAAGTGATCAGATGAGAGGTACAAAGTGACAACCCATTTATTTAGTAATACATTCTGCAAACTAGAAATTTTATTCAAACTTCAAAGGCTAAAAAATGAAAGAAAGGAGGGAAAGAAGGGGAGAAAATTTAAGGAGCAAGGAGAGAAATGCATCAATTCACAAGCGAGGAATGCAATTTGTTCAACTGACAACACAAGTAGTACAATTTAGTTCAGGGAACAAAGCTTTTTAAACATTTTCTTTTTTTTTCCCGCCATTCCTTTGGAGCTAGAACATAATACAAAATATACAGTTATTGAACTTTGTAAAATCACTCACAGAGGCCTCTGAGAAGCATTTTGAATTAACATTGACAATATTTATCTACAGCACTCTAAAGCTATTCTTGAATGTAATCATAAATATAGCAGACATGGATGTATGTATGCTGACGAGGTTACCATGTTTAAAACACTTGCATTTGTTAAATGTATGACATCATCTGCAGTGGAAAAATTAAATAAGCTTTTGAGAACAAGATTCAAAAAGGTAACATGGGGGGAAAAAAATAGCATACAAACCAGCCATGGTTGAAAAGTTGTACCTTGCAACAACCGAGACAGTCACTTTGTTGATACTCTAAGTACCCTAACACGGAAACAGCATTACTCCTGATAGTGTTCTATTGAACAAGTACTTTAGGGGGCAACGTGAGATCGGGTAAGGCAAATCGGTGAGCTTATTTATGAGCTGAAAAAGGTCAGCAAAGTGAGGCTCAGGCTCCCTATCAGGGGACGTATGAACCACCGCTGCTAAGGGTCACACAGTAAACACCACAACAAAGGTACATCAATATGTACAAGAGGGCGCAAGTATTTCAAACCTCTGAAATTTCTGTCAGGTAGTCCTCCATACAAAGAATACGGGATGCATTCCAGGCCAAAAAAAAAAAAAAAAAANAAAAAAAAAAAAAAAAAAAAGGTAATTCTGTAAATATCTTTTATCATCTTGTTCTACAATAACAATGTTCAGATTATACAGATGATCAGTGCATGTGACTACTGTTGTTTAATCACAAGTCTCACATTTCTAAAAACCCTGAAACTGATTCAGTTCTAGATCTTTGAGCTAGGTGAGCATCAAACAAGTGGGAAAGTTAGTGAGATTACACAAGTGAAGGATAGGGGGTACTGTTTAAGGGGNGGGGGGGGGGGCATCTTTTAGGTAGAGAAATAGTGTTACTAGAAGAAGCTGTGTTTGCAGTAGCCACTTAAATCATGACTTGTTTTAACATTCAGTCAAATACTGTGCATGAGCTGAAATGCACAGGCTGAAATGGATCAAATCTTAATCTAAAATCTTAAATTTGGGGNACAGACTTCTTTCTTACTAACTCCAGTCTCCACATGAACTGCTTTCTGACGAGTTTGGATCTACAAAACACAAGACAAAAACACTTCCTATAAACGCTGAGGTATTTCAGTTAAATGAAAAATTAAAAAAGTGAATGGATGCTTGGCGATATATATATATATTTTTTGTTGTTGTTGTTGTTGTTGTTGTACGTTTCAAAGGGGAGCACTGGAAATGTTCACATATCTGACATAAAACATACAGATGTGAGAAATCACAGACAAGCCACTGTAAATATCTTCTGACATTCCAACCACAGCAGCTTACATTCTGTGGAATGAGACGTGAAGAGCTGCATGAAATACCAGCATCAACTCACAAACTGAATAACTTGTATAATTTCTGGGGCAAATATGAGTCGCAGAGAATTATACATTTGTTCACTGTTACACTTGAAGGATAAATGCATGTTGCTGTGACATCGAAACTGCTTTCAAATAGCTGCTGAAAACTGGATGACGAGAGACTTAAAGTGACAACTTTTCTCTCCAATTTGAGGTTATCAAACACATTTTGACCAAATCGCCTTCAAGAATTTTAAGTACAGCAGGCAGATATATTCATTATTCTAGGAGAAATATAATACTGTATTTCTACATCAAACAATATTGACAGAAACATTCTAAATACATGGTTTGAATGTTTTTGTTTTCTGCTCTGACTCTTTCTGACAACGTGGGAAGGAATATTCACTAAAACCTCATTTTCATGCAAACACACGTCAATTATTCAATTTCAAGGAGCTCTTTATGGTTTTGAGAGCGCTACCACTTCGACTATGCTGTTATTATTTCTGTTTCTGTAGTGCAGTCATCTTCAGCTGTTTAAGGCTACATTAATATCTTAAAATAAAGTCACTCTCTAAGGGCTAAATATATATATATATATATTTTAATCTTTTACAGGATTTATCTGACAATGAGATCCTCCTTAATGATATTTTAAATCTTGTCATATAAGCTTGGCAATGACAAAATCTGACTGGTCTTTGGCCATTTTGCCACCAAACCATATTACCAAGCAACTAATTGAGGAGCCTGTTAAAAGTTAAATTCCATCGTCTAAACAGTACAATAACTCACTATTGACCACAGACCCAAGTTCATTGAAATAGTTAGGATTGTCACTTTGATTACTGAAGAATTACAAATTTAGTACATTGTACTGGGTTACATAAATGAAAACATCCAAACTCTGAGCACAGATCAGAGGGACACCAAAACGATGAGGGATCTAACAATATTCAACTAACCACCCAAGACAAACCAGAATCTCACTTTGTCCATGGCAAAAAAAAAAAAAAAAAAAAAAANAAAAAAAAAAAAAAAAAAAAAAAAAAAAAAAAAAAAAAAAAGAGAAAATAAATCTGAAATAAAACCATTTATCTTCGAGGAGTATATCTACTGCGTGTGTTAAATACAGATTTAGTAAGTGATGATTCATGTTTTCAAAGGGAAAATTATCTGCAATCCAATCCACAGAACATTACACACTATAGCAGCAACATGTATTGTGCTCTGGCTTGTGATGCAGTTGGGGTGGGGGGAGATTTTAAGCAGAGCATGATGGGAAATAAAAAAGGTGCTATACAACTATCAGGTCTCATTGCAGTTAGCAGGTTTGTTCTTGGTAAAATGTCCAAATAATGAACCACCTTGGAAGTTAAGAGTCAACAGTTTCCTCAGTCTGGAAAAGGATGATTTCCTCTAAAATAGTCAGTGCTTAAACTCTTCACATCAGTCAAATTAGCAGTTTATGTTAAAGGTAGAAGCTAATGTCTGTACCACATACCAAAACTTAATCTCCCGAAACAATAAAACTTGGCATAGGCAATCATAAAGCTGAAACAAAAGATCATAAATCATATGGCAACCATGCTGGGCATTGGTAACATATTTAGGAAATGATTTGCTGAGATGACACAAGGTTAGTGTGTGCAGCAGTGAAGACTTGACTAGCTGCAAACCTTTCTAGATAAATGCAGTTAGTTGTGTCATCTCAGATTACACGACAATTCTGACATATAGCTTTAAATTGATCAAATAGCATTATACAGCATGTAAACTGCTTTTGGAATAAGAAGTAGTGAAAGCCCATGTTGTTTTCAATGTTTTCTTGTTTTCAATGGCTGAAAACAGTTCCCTTCCCTGGTTTGTTGTAGTAAATTTAAGATAGAGCTGTGTGCACAGATCTGCCTTTGCACTAACACGTGCGCACATACATAAACACAAGCACCGTGCTCGTTCGCAAGTTGCAAGGATGTATTTGCACAGATAACGCATTAACTGGACGCATTTATCATCGGCTGCCTTACGGAAATTTTTTTTTTTTTTTTTTTTACTGTGCACTTCCTAAATGACAGAGAAACACTTTGCCATTATTAATTGAGCGTGTACAGAAACCACTTACAAAAATAAAATACAATTTTAAAAAAGTAGAGAAAAAAATTAGAATTAAATGGTTTGATATAGAGAGCTTACTGTGCTGTCAACTATACAATTTACCCGTTTCTTAAAAGAGCATAGACTAACTTAAAAATGAAAGAAAAAGTCAAAGCGCAGACATTGTGCCTGGAGGACAAGCATTAATTTTCACTGAACAGACATTTGTTAGAATTCCAGAAAAGCAGGAAAAGTCAGATAGTGCATAAAAGGTTCTTTTTTTCATTTCTTTCATTTTTTTTTTTTTTTTTAACTTAAATCAAGCTGCATTAAATACAAGCTGTTTGTACAGGGAAATTGCACTTCACAAAAACAGAAATATACAAACACACACAAGGAAATGTGAATCAAATTAATTACAGCAAAAAAAAAAAAAAAAAAAAAAAAATCTTACTACTTAAGCTGGTTATTTAAAAAAAAAAAAAAGAAAAAGAAAACCTTGTGGACTCGTTACGGATTACTTTAGAGGAGAGTATTAAGGTGGATTAACATAAAGGGGAGACAAGACTGTGGGGATCCTGAACTCCAGAGTGGATTGGTGCTGCACTGTTCCAGGTTTGTGTGCATGCATCTCCTCTTCCTCCTCCTCCACCTCCCATGAATTCCCTTCTTAGAAACCAAAAGCTCAGAGTGGCGGAGAGACGGACTGCTGAGCTGAGCTGCTGTGGGTCTTGAGAGGATGGTGGTTTGTAAACTCTATGCTGTGTTAGTGGTAGGAAGTTGTGTTACCACATGTCGTCTGTGGATGCAGAGTCCTTGATAAGAGAGGAGAGGAAGGAAAAACCCTTCAGACTCTGGGTCTACATCCATAAGATCTCTACCAGCAGCTGGACAGGCTTAATAATGTTTATATTCACCAAATGGCAATCATCCAGAGCGTTATAGAGCTCTGAGCAATGCCACCACTTCACTAAAACATTTGATCCTGTCCTAAACACTTTTTCAAAAAGACCTTCTCAAGGTGAAACAATACATTGTTAATTTATGACATCTATCTTTAAGAATGCAGCATTATGTCTGCTCTAGAATAAAACACTATTGTTTTGTCTCATTTGATATTAAAACAAACTTTTAAATGATTTGATATCCTTTCAAACCCTACATTTTTAAAAAATATGGCACTATAATTCTGTGGGATAGGCAGAGATCATACAAACTAATGAGTCCAACCAGAGATGGACAAAATTCAAGTCAAACAGATACTTTTTGGCATTAGTCAGATTTTCAGGCCCAGGATATCACTAATCCTGCGCATAATGTAATATATAATATCTGTGAGATGGTAAAGATAAAGTACTCTATCGTATGATCCTTTAATCGATAAATGTTCTTACTCTATTTGAAGGCTTTGTTTCAAAAAAAAGGGGGCAATGCTGGAAAAGTCAGTTTCTGACAAATTATTTGCCACAAACGGTAGATACTACAAGAAGATGTGTTTGTTATGTATGACTGAATGCCACTGAAATAAATGAAAAGTTTATGAGTTAACCTGGTCAGATGGATTTTCCTATGTGGTTAACATTACAACACCAAACACTTCATGCTTGACTGCAATTTTATACATAAACTTCACACTGACCATCCATTGTGGTGATTTGTGTAACACAACACTATTGAATCAGGACAATCAAAACCACAATTTTTGATTTCATCATAGCCATTGACTTGCTTGGATAAAGGAATAACTACATGCTCAGGGCTAAATCATATGCTGTTTGTGTCCATCAATCACATAACTACTAAAACTTGGAAACTAGGTTAAGTCACTGAAAGTCATATTTCTGCATGCTGTAACATTATTTGTCTGTAGTAGGTGAGCTGTTTGAAACTAGCTTGGCAGCTAGCAGCCAAATTAGTTTCAGAAGCTCACCAAAAAAACCTCTGCCATAGATACAAGTCATGCAAAAAGGTAGTAATAAGTTTCTTTTTCCAAAAATAAAAACACAATTGAAAACACAACTACAATTCTACTTTTCCCCTACTGTGCCAAAAACAAACACCACAGATAATATCTATGGATACTGTCCAAAAGACACAGTCTACTAGTTTTGGATAATTTCATGCTTGTAAATGAATGATTATATCCAAACGCAAACTGTGCCTTTTGACAGCTAATATGTTATTTCATTTGTTTTATATGCAACAGTATTGTTCCACAACAAGAGAGAAGATGTCACACAAAGTTCTGAAGTCAAATATTATTTTTTACCATCTGTGAATCTAGTTTCAGGACCAGTTAAGGACCACTGAGAGGAACATCCTAATTTCATGTTTTTCCACATTTCATTACTGCTGAATATGTTGTTCTTAAAGGACCATACCACCCATTTCATGTTTGAGCCTAATATATTCAATTTCCAAACGTGTAAGGTTGTACTGACAATCATTTCCCAAAGGATAAAACCGTATTTCAGCTTTCCTGATATCTTGCAAAATCTCTTAATCTTTCAAAATCAAATATTCAAGCGATACACCTACCTTAAAAACCAAAGTTTCGCCTCCTAATAGTTACGCAGCCTTATGAAATCATGGTCGTTTAAATTTTTTGATAAACGCAGGTCTTCTTTTGGGACTATATTCCATGGTGGAGACATACNGGTCGTTTAAATTTTTTGATAAACGCAGGTCTTCTTTTGGGACTATATTCCATGGTGGAGACATACAGTACATTCACTCTGCGCTTTTTACTGCACTTTAAACTGAAATTATGAAACTTCAAAAAAACCTGAACATACGTGTTGTTCAGGATGATGGATTACCTATCCCAAGAATGTTTCAAGTATCAATAAGTTGATTTTAATAGCNTGTTCAGGATGATGGATTACCTATCCCAAGAATGTTTCAAGTATCAATAAGTTGATTTTAATAGCGTCCCAGAATGAACAGAAACCAATGACGGTCTGGAAGGTAGGAAAACCATTTTTTAATTCACTGTTCCAGTAGCTTTGGGAAATGATTGTCAGTAACGTTACATGTTTGAAAATTGAATATATCAGGCTCAAACATGTGAAATGGGTGTTATGGTCCTTTAAATGTGATCACAGCAATGCAAGGTGAGTAATATTCTCTTCATTTGAAGTATGTCCCATAAGCATTTATCAATCGACACGCCGTCACATAACTTGGGCAGCTCAAATGAGCAATAAAATCATTTGTTCCGGTATCTGATTGTTCTTACTTAAAGAACATATTAAATCTACAATCAATGTGTTGTATGTAATATGCTGTTGTGTTTGTATGATTTATGGACAGCATGAGACAGCAGGTCAGGGTCAAAGTTGTGGATTAATAATGTGACCAAATGGATTTTCATTACTCCCAGAGCAAGTGACAGAACTTCCACACTATTCAACCCGGACGGTAAAAGATATCGATGACTGGATGGTTTGGTGTCACTCAATAAGACAATGTCAAATGAGCCACCATCTTTCTGCTTATTTCTATTACGCTGGTGTTTGGCAGAAGTACAGAGAAATGAAAACAAACATCTTTATAGCTACATTGTTCTTGTCTTTCCTCAACAGACTGATCACCGAAATGACAAAAAAGGCAAATTCTGTTGCGACAACTAAATAAAATTTTCAGCGGAATCAGCAAGTCTCCCAGTGCTCAAACTTTTTGATGTACTGATGCTATTGACCTTTAAAAATGTCACAACTGAAAAAAAAAGAATTATAATTATGGTGTTATTTTGAACTAAAAGACAGAACAACAATATTTTGATGAACTGTTCCTCTATTAATATTTTCTCTTGATGAGACAGACAAAACTGCTTTGAATGGTTTGGCAGTTAAAATCAAACAGCGAAATAACGAGAGATGTGTCTCAGCGGCTGTTTTTAAAAAGCAGAACAATGCTTCAGAACAAAAGCTGCAGCGTGGAGTGACTTTATATAATTGCCATTTCTTTGTTGGAGCCCACAACTTTCAAAAACAACACTCCATCTGATCTCAAGTAAGTCGTGTTGTAAAGTGTGACTATATTTGATCCATGTACACTCTTTACCTTCACGGGGAAACACAAAATACCTACCAAAGTACCGTAGGTTAGACAGAGTTTATACACCAAAGAGGAACAAAGTACTTGGTCGCACTCCGATTGCTATATAGATTCATTGTGCTGCTGACTGATGTCCTTTCTTGCACAGCTTTTAGTTTTTTAATGTGCTTTTACACAACACTGACCTGCTTTTGGAAGTATGACAGACTGATCAATTACGCTGTTTTCACGACACATTGAACCCCTTGTCTGTGTTTTGTGGTGTTACAGCCTGAATTTAAAATGGGTTAAGATTTCTTATTGCAAACTGCTGCAGAGTGACCAAAACTACATCTTTAAAATTTTAATTAAAATAAAAGCTCAAGTCTAATGCCCAACTGTTTAGATGCATCTTAAAATAAAAAACATGTCTACATAAGGGACTGCATGACACAGTATATCATTTATTTAAGGATTAAAAGAATTCAGAAACAGAATTAAGGAGATATGTGTGAATGGTATAAAATCATGTCTACAGTGTTTGGAATTTTACAAAAAGGTATGCTTCAATATGTGAAGATTGAGTGTGTGCATCAAAATAATTTTACAGCTGGCTGAAATGACTATTCAGTTTTTCTAGCATAATGCTATATGTTATGTCTGTCAAAATAAAAAAAAAAAAAAAAAAAAAATGACCAGGCCTGCCATGAAGCATGCTGGTGACAGATCATACTGTCTGAGTGTGCAAGCAGAAAGTACAGCAATACTGATTACCAGCAGAGAAAAAAATAAATAGGCCCAAATATGGCAAAATTCTTGAGGCAGACCTGATTCAAAGTTTTTAAACCCTTCAGCGGCCGAGTTACTGAAGCAAAGAGCACAAAACCATTTAAAGGTGGCATAATGATCTTAAAAAGTTCACAACCTTTTCCCATCTGACTACTTAAAAAAAAAAAAAAAAGTTCAAAAAAAGACAGTCCTGAAAAAAATCCAGATATGCAAAGCTGGTACTGGTGTATTAAAAAGGTGCAATCATGGCCAAAGATGCATCTGAAGAGGACTGACACAAAATGCTGAAGAAGCCATACAAGATGTCTGGACCACTGGAAAGTGGAAAGCTGTGTGTAGACGAACAGCAAAAGTCTCAGTTTAGTCCATTATGTATTCAGGCTGCAACACCACGTAATACGCAGGGTCAAGGGAACTTTCTGAAGGTAAAATGAGGTGTGAAAGAAAATGTAAAAAGTCTGTCTCCACATATATGAATTAATGAAACAAAGACCCAATTTTCACTGTCAGTAACAAGAAGATGTGTGATCATGAAAAGCTGAGCTAGAGAGAAGCAGAGCCATAGCTTTGTGGTCTGTGCATATGAACTGAGCAAGACTGTCTCTGAACCCAGGCTGTCCAGGTTTAGGCCTTGGACAAACTTGCAGGTTTTCATTCCATCTACCTTTAAATTTTATTCATCCGCTGATTCCTCTTTTGTTGAAGGTGTGTCAATTAGTGATATCAGCTCATATGAGACTCAGCTTTTTATGCAGGACCTGACGCACTAATGCAATTGTGGCTCTCTGTAGTCACGAGCTCATCACATGGCCAATGCATGTTTATTTCTGCGTAGGTTTTGGAAAAATTCCCCTTGCATTCCATGACATCCTTACCACTTGACCACAAGCCTGTTTCCTTGTTCCATCTTGTTGACTATTCATCACATGCGTAAAAGCAAACATTCAAGGTTTCTAGTCACACATAAAAAAGCGTCCATGCTCATAACAAAGCATACTACCAGAGAGTTCAACGTTTTCAAAGGCAAACTGGGATACTTACTGTGTCATCGCTTCGGTAGGGGTTGAGTTTGTTGTACACCGCTTCAATAACACTACGTCTAAGGGGGTAANAAAAAAAAAAAAAAAAAAAAACATGACAAGTTAGCTCTCATAGAAATAAAGGGAGAAACAATGCTCAGTAATTAAAATAGTAAATACCAGATAGAAAACACTTCACAGTGTTAGTAACCACAAAGCTCACTCACTTGCTTGCCAACTCTCCTCCAGGAGGGAGGTTAGGGATGCTCTCAGATGCTAACGTCCGCATTACATGGACCAAATCCGGGGCACCTTCATCACCCTGCTTTTTGAGGATCTCTGTTGGAGAACAACATATATTGCTTTGGATCCTTTTAAAACAATGAAACGGCAAATGGTTTAACTAGCTGAACTGGCTATTAGAATGGATTGCAGTGGATTGTACAGGTGTAGCTAATAAACTAGTAACTGCTCTAAGTAGTCCATTATGCTACTGTAAAGTGTAACCTCACTGTGTGTGTGTGTGTGTGTGTGTGTGTGTGTGCATGTAAACTCCTGCTGAGTTAAAGATTTCTTCATAGTTGAAAAAGATCTTTATTGTCACAGGACCATTACATGCATGATATACTCCAATTATTTGTCTATACTCTGAGTAAGACAAATAAATGTGAGTAAAACAAATACGTGGACAGAATTAACAGGATTCTGCAGTTCGCCGAATATACACAGCAACATCGGAATCGCAATATGAAGACTTATTTTTATAGGGATATACATTAATCAACATCATGTATAAGATTCTTCGCCAAGTGAGGAAATGCATGCGAAAGTGGCACAAACACATCATTTAGGTCTGTTCCTCAGAGTAAGCATACTCCTATTTATGCCTACTTCAATTTAATTAAGGTGTTTACATGACATTTGAAAAAAAAAAAAAAAAAAAAAGATTTATTGCTTTAATCCGAGTAGAATTAAAGTGTTAACATGCATCTAAATGTACTGCCGATGTCAGCGTGTTTGGCATGCAGCTTAAAGTGCTGGGTTGGTTTGTTAAGACTGTATTACTACAGATCACATTACTGATACTCTCACCAACGCTGGTTTTGTTGCCACTCTGCTTCACTGATGTAACAAAGAACAACAGGAAGATCCTGTGAACTGTACATAATTACATATTGCTACCCTGGATAAATTTATAATTTCAAATATGATGATCCTTTTCCGTGATAATGGTATAAGTGTTTTCTATAGTATAACACTAAGAGTTTTCTCGGGTTCAGATCTCTGACCATCTATGCTACTGACGGTAGAAAAATATTAACCAGAGTAAGGTTTTGAAGACAAAAAGTCTCTCTGGCTGTCAGGTCAGAACAGGCAAAAAAGGTGAACAAGTTTAATTTCCAGATGACACTGGCACTACTTGAAAATAGGATAATTCCTGAAAAAACACAGCTGACATCAAAATGTAATTTACTATGGATTATTACTGGTCTTTACTACATTGTTTTAAGTTATTTGCTCGAAAAGAATATGTAATTATTGGCAAAATATTATTTCTCTGTCATAGGCTTTTACCTTATAGTGTTTTAAAATGATATATTTACACATTAGATTTGCTTTCACTGGACACCAACGTAAGTCCTATTGTAAATGGTGGATGTTAAAGGACCTTATCATCCATTTTGCATGTTTGAGCCTAATATATTCATTTTTCATACACGTAACATTACTGACAATCATTTCCCAAAGCATACTACTGGAACAGTGAGTTAAAAAAAATTTCCAGACCGCATTTGGAATCATTGGTTTCAGTTCATTCTGGTACGCTATTAAAATCAATTTGTTGATACCTGAAATGTTCTTGGGATAGGTAATCCATTATCGTGAACAACACTTGTATTTAGGTTTTTTTTTTTCCTCGAAGTTTTGTAATTTTAACATTTAAGTGCAATAAAAAGTGTGGAATGAATGTATGTCTCCACTGGAGAATATAGTCCCAAAAGAAGACCTGCGTTTATTGAAAAATTTAAANATGTATGTCTCCACTGGAGAATATAGTCCCAAAAGAAGACCTGCGTTTATTGAAAAATTTAAACGACCGTTTAAACGACTTCATAATGCAGCCTATTAGCAGGTGAAACATGGATTTTTAAGGTGGGTGTATCACTTAAATATTTGATTTTGAAAAATTAAGAGATTTTGCAAAATATCAGGAAAGCTGAAACACGATTTTATCCTTTGGGAAGTAACTGTCAGTAACCTTACGTGTATAAAAATTGAATATATTAGGCTCAAACTTGCAAAATGGATGGTATGGTCCTTTAAGGCCTTAATCTGATTAATTGTTTTTACGTAAATTGTTTATGTGTGAATGAATGAATTAATGCTTATTTCAGCAAAGCTGGCAGACATTTTTCAATGTTTCAACTTCTCCTTTAACACTAAAATGCACAGAATATAAAAAATGTCAATTGTTGCTTGAGACCTGCCTGAAGGTGTCAATAAGTGGGTACTGTTAGGGGTAAACCTGAGAAATTGTGCGTAATATAGTTTATTGTATGAGTGAGTAATGACATTTTAAATTAAAATTTGGAAATTTCCTTGTCTCTTTAATGTTTCAAAAATGCCTGATTTGATATATTTGAATTTGAAATGGGTAGGGTGCTATTTTTTTTTATATGGAAAACATATACATTATTTTGTCCAGTACATGTAATTCTTGACAGGTCATCCAAAAAGGAAAATTTTGGATTATCAGTGACCAATGTGTAATTTCACACAAATTCTCAACGCCTGCTCCTAAAGCACCTTGGGTGCCCTGGCTTTTGCACAAAAAAGTCAAGAGAAAACTTGTTTGAGCTGCATGGGGACATGCCCAAAGGGAAAGGAATGACCAGGAAGTCAAAAAGATGACATGTTAACTCCACTTGTACTGACCAAAATATAATTTTCTAGTTTTCTCCCTACCTTCTACTCTGCCTTCCAGATATTTATCTAGCTCAGCCTCTCGTTTCACTGCCTCTGGAGACACTTTTGGAGCCCCTGGGAAGCAGAGTAGCACAACACTCATATTGTCACGGCTTCCCTGTTGAAAAATAAAGAAGATATGTCATGTAAACCAACTGTGATACCAAAAATGCCATGATATGAGATAAATGTCTAATATTGGTGATTGCATCATACCTTGTACAAGCAGGTGTCAACAATTTCATTGCTGACTCTTTCAAGGTCATCTGTCACCTCTAGTCTTGACCTGACAAAGTCACACAGTTCCTCGTTGGCCATGACATCCCAGATGCCATCGCAAGCTAGTATAATGAACTCATCTTCCCCCTCACCTCGCTCTATTGCATAAACTTCAGGCTCAGGTGAGACAAGCTGTTCTGTTGGGCCTTTTCCATGCACACACTTGTAGTCGAAGTCTCCCAGAGCCCTCGACACGGCTAGGGAGCCATTTACTCGCTGGATCATGACTGAGCCGCCAGCATTCTGAATCCTTTCCTTCTCCAATGGGTTGCTGGGTTTGTGATCCTGTGTGAAGAAGTGCACAGCTCCACCCCGACTGAGAAGTCCTCGAGAGTCACCACAGTTTATGAAGTAGATATGACTTGGAGAAATCATCACTCCGACTGCAGTGGAGCCACTGCGGTCCACACCATGCTTCTTCTCGGAGATGGTCCGCATATGTTCATCAATCTGCAGGAAACCTGTGCGGATCCCATTCTTCACGCTTTCCACAGAGGGGTTCTCCTGCAGAGCACTCTGGAAATCTGAGTTGCTGGTGATGTGCTCCAGCAGGTGCTCACAGCAATACTTGGCCACCTGAGAGCCAGCATGCCCATCATAAACAGCAAAGAAAGACCAGAGGTCGAGACCATGAGGCAGACCAATTACAGCTGTGTGTGCATCTTCCATCTCTACCCGCCAGCCCTGCATACTGCTAAGACCATACCTCAGGTTGTTACCCTCACCATGGGAATTGTACTTTTCCATCTTTGGCTTGTCCAAAAATGCCCCCATTATGTCCCTCTTAAAACCTACAATACAAATTAAAAGAAAGAAATCTACTCAGAACATATCATAAACATGGGATTAACAAACCTAATACAGCCAACAAGAAGGAACAGCATAGGACTAAAAGAGATTATATTAAAGTTAACAAACATAGGTGCATTAGGAAATAACAAGATTTTTTTTTTTTTTTTTTTTTTTGCTAAAAAGAATATTATGAGTGCTTCACAGCAGAACACATATCTAATCTAATGTGGTTAAAACAGATGACATGTCTGCCGTCCATTTATGGCAAAAAGATTAGCATCTTAGAGCCGAGTTCACGCACCCGTGTCTATTCTAAAAATAGTAGCCCTGGGTACAGATTTGGCTACATCTACTGTATTTCAAATTATCAAACGCTGTAATTGTCAAATGTAATAGTTAAAGTATCGGCACTATTTGTGCAATCACACTTTAAGTACAAACAGGGAGGTATCTATGTGACCTTCGCAATGCAGTGCAGTCATCATACTAGCTATGTAGGTTGTTGAGGTTAACTGCATGCATAGCTAACGTTAGCTAACCTAGTGACCGGTTATTGCACCACAAAATTGTAACTGCACTACAAAATTTCAGATTTGTCAAATTTAGCTAACATCAATGCTAACATTGTGGGAATCAAAATAACACCATTATGGAAACGCTAAACCAGACCTTTCGTTGTTAGCTTAACAGAAAAAATAGCTCGGCAACGGGTCAAGAGCACAACCCAAATAAATAAACAGCCTTGTCTAGCTGCGGGCCTTGACCCTTGTCCCTCACAGCTAACTTTGACAGGCCTCCCTGTTCCATGGTTTGCTAGCATAAGGCAAGGAGAGGCCTCGGCCTATCGCTAAATGCTAATACAGCTGGCTAACTAACCAATGTTGCTCAACAGTTAGCACATAAGAGTAAACACTATGTTAGTAATCATGCATCAGGACTTACCAAATATCCCAAATACCAGTTAACGGCAACGTAAGGTTAGGTACTGAGAAGACTGAGTGGCCGCAGATCACAGCAGAGGGGTACACCGAAGGGGGTTTGCGGCACTTTAGCTAGGCTAGCTAGCTAGTTAGCTAGCACGGAGCAGTCGTCACAGAAGACTCAATGCATATAAATGTTGTCAGTGCGGAGGTCCCTGTTTGCGTACAGCCGTAGTGCATTACATTATCTCAGCTGGCGACCTAAAGTATGCTCTAAGAGAGGTTGTTTTGAGTTTGTGGACCGGACCTATGTGTGGCCAAGAGAAGGGGAAGCTGAAACGTTTGCCCCAACCTCTCCACCTGACAGCTGACAGCTCGCTAGCTAGCTGAGAGCGCAGAGCCTCAAGGACCCGGATGTTCCAGAACATGACATCATCTCTGAACACTCCAGCTGAGCTGAAAAGAAAAGAAAAGAAAAGAAAAGAAAAGAAAAGAAAAGCATTCAATTCAATACCCAATTGGATCATCATGTGGGCCAGTGTTTTTACATTTGTTGAATATTTAAAGCAAAATTTCTTAGCCATAAATGCCAAGTTTTACTGTTTTAAAATTAGTTTAAGAGCTATTTACAAAATCGACAATATAGAGGAATAGAAACACCACAGGAGCTGTTAGGATATCATATCATATCATAGCAAATTAATTATTAAAGAAATTTTGATCACAACAAGTAGCACAGTATAAGTATCTCTGCTGGTATGTATCTGTATGGATCATGCTGTATATTAGTTCACAGGTTAGTGGTTGTACCACTTGTTGACTTTTCTGGAGTTGCAGAGCTATATGGCTATTTTAATATGGTTGCTCGTGGCTGTGGCTCGTTTAAATATTTTACATCGCTGTTCTAAAAGAGAATGTTATTTTGAAGCACCAGTTACTTTTAGAGAAGTGGCCATTTATGTGCATATTGCTCAACTAACTGTTGTGGTTGAAATTTGTTGCAAGAAGCTCACATAACTACACAAACAAAATAGGCATTGCTGCAACTTAAAAACTGCAGGGCTAAAAATAGACAGACAGACAGAGACAGACAGACGGATAGATAGATAGATAGATAGATAGATAGATAGATAGATAGATAGATAGATAGATAGATAGATAGCCGAGCTTTATTTTGGAAAGTAGACAGGAAGTGACGTTTAATCCTTCACTTTGTTTCTGGTAGTTCTGGTCACTACTTTACTATTAAATTAGCGTTAGCAGTGTGCTCCGCTGAGGCATCATTAATGGATTTTTGCTTAGTTTCTGTAGTTTTTTATCTTGTAACACTGTACTTACTCATTCAGTCGCTGCGTTTTGTTTTCGCGGATGCTGATTTTACTCTGCTGTGGGCATGTATGGCAGGAAACAGGCCGGGTGAGTGAATGAAGTCAGATCTAAATTGTCCCTATTTTATTTTATTTTTCTTTCTTTATTTTATGAGAAGGGCAAGTCAGTGCCAGTTTGAGATGACTGATGGTGGTGTGGCCATGGATATAAGAGTCTAAAAGATTGTAAATAGCACAGGAACGGTTACGTTCTCACTTAACATTACTAGGGATCTGTGTCCATTGCTTTGTTTTTTAGGTCAATTTCAGTCATGAAAAAAATTAAGAGGGTGAACCTTGTTTCTTATTTGTTAACTTTTTATTGTTTAGTCATGTCAGCTCTATTCCCATATATGTATATATATTCAAAAATGCAACTTTCTATTTATTTGATGAATAAATAGATAAATCAAATAAATAGAAAGTTGCATTTTTGAATTAAATATTCATCAAAATCTTAAAAAATCTGTCAAATTTGTGCAGGTGAGACTGCAGATAAAACCAATAAAAGCAGCTGTTGTGAAGTTCAAAAAATTTGATCAGGTTTACCTTTTATAGTCACTATACTTTTCAGATTCCCAGCTACAAGAGTGACTGTACAAGCTTGATATGTGGATACCACCATCTGCATAATGTTCATCTATGATTGTTGAAGGTCAAAGGTCACATTTTCAGACAATCACTAGAGCTACATACAGGAAGCAATTCAGTATCTGGAGGCCCTTTGGAATTCTGGAGTTTCAGGACCTCATTTTTGGAATCCACTTAAAAAAAACAAAAACAAACAACAAAAAAAAAAACTATGTCTTACAGTGATGTAAAGTAGTGCCAGATGTTGACAGCTGTGTTTCATATTAACCACAGAGTCCAAGCTGAAAGGACTGGTGGTGTGGATCACTGGAGCATCCAGTGGCATTGGAGAGGAGCTGGCCTACCAGCTGGCAGGCTGTGGGTGTCGTCTCATCCTGTCTGCTCGACGTGTGGATGAACTGAATAGGGTGAAAATTTGCTGTTTGGGTAAGTGAAGGTTTCTCATTTGAGCAATTACGTTATAACCAAAAGCATTCAAAGTCCAACAGGTGAGGCACAGTGGAGCATTGTTAATATATTCCTGTACAACTAGATGAACTTTGTAATGTACTTTCCTCTTCCAAAACACCATTAAACTGTGTGCACATTTTGATCTGTTTCAATTCCACTCAGTTTTTTCAATTATGACCTGCTGAATTATATGTATATATTCATCCCTCAAGAGCGCTCCAGCCTGGAAGATGACGACATTCTTGTTCTTCCACTGGATTTGTTGGACAGGAAGTCCCATGAAGCAAAAACAGAAGCTGTGATCCAGCACTTTGGGAATGTAAGGCCACTACACTTGTTCACCTATATTGCAATCCTTTTTCCTCAATTGTGATATTTTCACAGGGATTTTGGTTATTTCCTTTTACGCCAAGAATATTTCAATTTGACTAGTAGCTCAATTACAAGATATTCATGATTAATTTTCTGTTACACAGGAGACATACTGTCTGCCTTATTTAAAAGACAGCAACTCACTTCTTGCGTTAAATCCAAAAGAACGTTCATTCTCATCTGGTTTAAGTGTTACATGCTGTAGAAGAAATTAAATACATTTTGTCTGTTGCACATTTTTAGCCTTACAGTCCATGTATCTTGGTTTCTTCTCATTATACAACAGTTGAATCATGATCATACCAGATATTTTTTTTTCATTCACTGCAAGTAAAAAAAAAAAAAAAAAANAAAAAAAAAAAAAAAAAGACAAGTCAATCTTCCCATTGTCTTATTCTCTGGTACTGTCCACTTTCTCATGGCAGATTGATATCCTAATTAACAATGGTGGCCGTAGCCAGCGCTCTCTGTGCATTGAGACCAGCATTGATGTGTACCAGGCCTTAATGGAGCTCAACTTCCTAGGTACAGTCTCCCTCACCAAACAGGTGCTGCCTCACATGACGCAGCGAGGCACTGGGAGCATTGTGACTGTCAGCAGTGTTACCGGCCTCATTGGGGTGCCTCTGTCAACGGGATATTGTGCCAGTAAACATGCTCTTCAGGTGAAAGAATCTGAATGCCATTCTTTTCCATTTCCATTGACTTTGTTACCTTTGCCAAGGAGGTTATATGATCACCTGTGGGTTTTTTTGTCTGTTAGCAGGATATCTCGAAAAGTTATGGGCAGATTTGGATGAAATGTGGAAGAGAGACAGATATTCTCGAGAGGAAGAAGTCATTAAATTTTGGAGATGACCTGGATCATATTCTGGATACATGATCTCTAAGAAAGTTTTAGCTTATAAAATCAATGCCAATTGGCTGCTTTCAACAAAATTTAGCATGGTGGCTCATTTTTTTAAGAACAAAATTGATTGGGGGGNTTGTTGGCCTCAGTGCCTCAGAGTGCCTTTTTGTTTCAAACTAGATTTTGTCATTTCTGCTCCAGTGTATTCAGTTTATCGATAAGTTACTGATTTGCTTTGATCATGGTTTTTCAGGGATTTTTTAGATTGGTTTTTTTTTTTATGTCTAAGTCCAAATATAAGGGCTGGGCATTTTGTGTTAATCAAGTCAATGCATAGGGAGTGTGGAATTATTTTGTGTTTCTCTTCTACACCAGCTGTTAGCTACAAAAAGTCGCAGCCTGCAAAATTGAGTTGTGTCGCTCCTCAAGTTGGTCTTATCTATGAACGATACTGTCAGCCTGGCTTGGACATGTGCATCTTGTTACTGGTGTTACTGTTTTTCCACAGGGCTTCTTCAATGCTCTTCGGACTGAGCTGGCTGACTATCCAAAAATACTCGTCAGCACAGTGTGTCCAGGGCCTGTGCAGTCAAAAATTGTCCACAATGCCTTCACAGAGGAACTAAACAAGGTATTGGAGCTTGATATAAATTTTAAATATTAAATTATTCTGTAATTTATCACAAAATTTAGCATTCATTTCACAATAACAGTTTCAGTAATGTAATTCCAATTAACTTGCCTTTCTCTTCCAATATCTAAGCCTATAGCCACAGTTGGTAACCAGGAATTCAAGATGCCAGCGAGCCGCTGTGTGCGCTTGATGCTGGTTGGTATTGCCAATGGTGTCAAAGAAATGTGGATAGCACACCAGCCCTTCCTCCTGCTATACTACGTATGGCAGTACACTCCCACATTCGCCTGGTTTATAACAAACGTGGTGGGAAGAAAGAGAATACAGAATTTCAAAGCTGGTCTGGTAAGCAACTCCTTTTTCAGAAAGTAAGTGTACAAAATATGATACATATTCAACCAAACCACTGTCTAGATTTTTTTGGGGAGAGATTTGATGTCATCGGCAGAGCAAGATTAAGTAAATAAAATTTCAAAATATTATAGAAACTAGATCAAAAGTCCAATTTTTCTCAGAGATCATTAAACAGTGCTAAGATGTCAGCTTGTTTGAGTGCTTGACCTCTGTAAGGCTGACCTCGCACCATTAGACCTGAGAATGACCTTTCTCAACATGTGAAGTCTGAAATTACTTAAAAAATGTAGAGCAGCTTGGAGTCCTTCAGCTTTTACTGAGTTTGCTACAGTCAGATAAGAAGAAGGCGGTGACCAGGATGGACAGTGAGTATGATTATTTCCCAGTAATGCTGACTGACTGACCGACTGACTGACCGGTGTGTCTGGTTGCTTCTGTTGAGCAGTGACTGCAGAAGACCATGCAGGAAGACCATGATATAACTAGCCAGACGCTGTAGCATCATGCTGCACGATATGGACAGGGTGAATTGGCAGAATGCTAGTCGGTGTGTGACCTATCTTTTTGAGATAACAATAAAATCTGTAATCTCCAGCCCTCACGTCACAAAAATGTAAACATTCCTACAGTTAAGTCACTGCATTAGTTTCCGAGTTTTGCTTGCAATCACTATATACATATCTACTGTACAGTGCTGGCCAAAAGTATTGCACTCCCCTTTTTTTTGTGTAAACTTTTCTTTGAGTTAAAAAACCACTTTAAACACAACCAAATTCATTTTTTTTAGTGTGTTAAAGTACAACTTAAAAAAAAGCCAATAGTTAATAGTCTTAAGTAGGAAGACACTTTTGACATTGTTAAGATTTGAAGAAGAATACCAATATTATTAGCAGAGATCAAACAGTAAGTTAAAACACCTTCTTTAAGTAGGGTCAGAGCAAATGGTTTTTCACGTATTTTCACTGACTTGTAGAAATATTGTAGTCATATTACCTAATCTGAAATCCCAATTTAAGTCTAAAGAATAGTTGAATATTCTGAACAAATACTCAACTACTTGTAAAACACCAATAAATGAATTTTGTTGTTTTTGGAGTGATACTTTAGTAAAGTTTATGCAAAAACACAGGGGGGTACAATACTTTTGGCCAGCACTGTATATATGTAATACTGTATATAAAACAATACAGTTGAAACAGGATGTCAGTTTTCACAATTTTAACAGAATGATACATTTTTGCAAGATGTTTAAAATGTTATTTATAGTAGCTGTTCGTAAAATACTAACTTCTTTTGCAGGATGGAGATTCGGCATACTACACCAAGCCTAAGACTCACTGAAGGTCACAGTCTGAAGAGGATTGAAGTTTGATACATTCTTAAGATTAAACCTGTGCAATGAGGTCTTTAATTTAAAAGAAAAATGTTTAAAGTTCTTTAAAGACTAAAAGCTATTTTCATGGCTCAGCAAGGTTACCTTTAAAATATCACCAAGTCTGTTTTATGTTAATATCAATCAGTGCTTTCATTTGTAATGTAACAAAATCCTGTATTTTTACTGTCTCTATAAAATATGTTCAATAATTAGGGATTAGGGACTACATGTAGGAGTAATTCTCACTTGTGTGAACTGATTTAATCCTTAATAAAAATCAGATTGGATCAAATCTCAGCATGGAATGTTTGCCTAGTGACACATCAAAACTGCTTCTGCATCGCTATTTTATTTTAAGTATATACAGTCACATATAAAAAAAAAAACAATATTTAAAAAACACTGGACAAATTCAATTACCTTTTCAATCTAAATTGTAAACAAGTGAATTGTAACTAAAACAACAGCAAATATTAACTAATCACTTTACACATACAGAAAGACATACCCAAGGCACATCCTTGAATTCTTAAAACATGAAAATATCAGTCCATTTTTGTGGATACGGAGGGAAAACAGGAAAACACCTGAAAACTAAGATTTAAAAATACAGAGGTATTGAACTGGTGTCTCCTGGAGGGTAGGTGAGAACATTTATTTATTTTTAAACAAACATTGATAACCAAACACAAAACCTATGTGCATCTGTGGAACCTAGTCAGTGGTTAAGTCTGTTCTTAGATACAAATGTTAAAAGCAAATGTATCTTCTTTAATGTGCTGCTTTAGGAAGTCGTCCACGTCGTCAGTCAAAATCTCATCAGATTTTGCATGTTGTAGAAGAACACGGCGTTAAGTCACCGTATTCTTGTCTGGTGCGGAAACAAAACATCAAACCCGTGTGGAAAAACAGGACGGCTTCACACATATTCTCTAACCCCGTTCACAAATCAATGGTGTTTTCCGTTTCCCTTGCGATAGATTACACATGATTTTTTTTGTTTTGTTTTTTAATAGCTCAGAAAATTGATATTTACTGTGATAATGCCACCTGGAAAGTATCCTCTTCCTTCCCCTCAGTCTGTTCAGTGGGAAGGGCAGAGGAAGCCACAGGTCAGAGGCAGGGGAAGTGGAGGGGCACAGAGGAGTAAATGGGGTACCCGAGAGGCGGATCTGCTGCCTGGACAGTTAGATTTCTCAGCATGAAGGGGTGAGCCTGGATGCTGTAACGCTCCTCGTCGTCGTTAGTAGCGTACAGAAGTTCCCAAGACAGGTTTGCCCACTGGCCTCGCACCCCCTCTCCATTGAGACGGCCCACTTGTACCAGCTGTTCCTGCAGAGACAGGACTCGCCCCGTGTACGTGCCCTGTGGACAAACACATTAATAACTACATTACATTTCACCGTGAAGTGGCATTGTGATTACCAATGGAATTTGAGTGGGGGTGTGTAATGTAACCACAGATGTCCATTTTATATTTGGTAAACTTAGAATGCAATCACTGAGTTGTGTAATTACCATGGCGAGGTCATGTCCTAGAGAGAACAGGAAAGGTTTCTCCTGGAGGATGCTGTCATGCCAGCCTTTATCTGTCACCAGGCCAATGTACCAGTCCCTTTCATATTCCTCCAAGGTGCTGAACAGCTCCTCGGGGCCCTCCATGGGCCCCAAGCTCGCTTGATCAAACAGCAGCTTGAAACTGTACCTGCAGGCAAACAAAACCAGACAGACTGAGCTTAATTTGAAATCATGGATCTTTTTTGTGCTGCAAATAAGATTTTATTGATCAACAACGCTCTGCACCTAGACTGTCAGTTTTACCTGAAAGCCCGAAGTGTGAGCTGGTAAAGTTCTTTACTTGAGGAGAGCCAGTCGAGCCCTTCCGTCCATGGTACATCTCCACAGTAGAGCCTATAGACGTAACTGGGGCTGGTGAAGGCAGATTCCGCTCCGAGGGAGATCAGACATGAAAGTGCAACCTGTGTGTGCAGCTCTTTCAGGGCCTCGTCCTCCTTCAGGCCTTTAGTCATGTCCTCTGTGGCCTCGCCCTGCAGAGCTGGCCCAAACCGCCCCAAGCTAAAACGAAACCAGTCTTCAGGGAACAAAGGCCTGAGCTGCAGCAGGCGGGATGGCAGCAACGGGGCTGTCCTCCATCCTGTTGGCAGGTTGAACAACTCTGACTGGGGGCAACTGAAATTCAGATGAGGGAGGCAGCCAGGACTCTCTTTGAAAATTTCTGGGTTCTGGCCTTTATCCACTGCTGGCATCCCGAGGCCCAGACCCAGAGGCTGCAGCGGCTGCAGTGCAGAGAGTGCCATATTTTCAAACAGGCTGTCCATCTCCACAGAGCCTGGAAGAGAGGGACCTGTCTGCAGCTCCGTCTGTCCCAGCTGAGCTTCTGCACTCACTAATGCCACTGTCCGCCTGGCTGGTTGGGGTCCAAATAAGTCATCCTCATCTGACCAATCACCAAAGGAGGTCAGGCTAGAGCTGTCCTGTCTAAATCTTTGAGAGGACACATTGGACTCCACCACGACAGCCTCGACTGGCTGATGGCAAGTGGTCTGGGCCAACTGGGAAGACTGGGACTTCCTGCCTCCACCTCCAGGCCCTTCTTCACCGCTCCACAAAAGTCCTTTATGCTTCTGAATGCAGTAGCGGAGGAGCAACCAGACCAGAGCTTTCAGAAAGTCGTCCTGCAGCTTCCTCAGGTTGTCATGAGAGTCGATGATGCCAGAGAGCACGTTTCGAGCATCAGAGTAGACTCGCACTGCAAGGGCAGCACACGGGGTGAGGGCGTTACCCCAATGCAGGTTAAGGCCCTGGGTGAAACCAAGCTGCTCGGGACGCTCGAAAGCAGCCTCAAACACCTCATCCACCCTCCGTGCCTCCACTGTGTGGCAAGACGTCTCCTGCAGCTCAAGACCCTGTAACAAATCGTAACACACACAATTAAATCTTTTCATAAATGACTGCACATCAACAGTGCTGATTCCTGAAGGCCCAACGGAGCCGCAGTTAAACAGAAAGATGCAGTACCTTAATATTGACAGTACAGTAGCCATATCCTCTCTCCAGGATCATTATCCAAACCATGCGGTCCTGAAAGCGGCCAAGAAAATGAGAGCCGGGGGCTAAAGAACCTATAGGAGGAAGAGGAACACATCAGCCATGTGTGCATCAACATCTCTGATGTTGTAATATGGAAATAGAGAGCAAAGAAAAAGAGAACATGTACGCATCATGTAACACACAGAGAAGAAAGGGGCTCTCGGCCTTTTCATTTTGCATTAGCTGTGTGTGTCTCCCTGCCGACTATGTACATAACATTGTTACTGGATGAGCTGCAGGGAGACACACCATCACAGTTCTACAGGAAGGTCATGATACTATTTAAACTGGATGACTGCACAGAGATCTAAATATTGGCCTTAGCTTTCCATTACTTTCTATATATTCTCTCCTCTTATGGAAATTACTTTGAAGAATTGTAGGCTTTTCATTTTTTAGGCAGAAGTCAGCAGGCAGATGTTTATTCCAAAGCGGATACGTAGCAGTGGCAAGGTGATTGTAGCTTTTGTTTTAAGCTGACTAGCGCTTGTTTGGCTCAAGGATAATGTCATATCCCATAATGGCATCTTGGAATAGTTGTAGCTGCTACCTTATAATGGAAGTGACATGCTGGGCAGCTCTTTTCCTGTTCATTGCTCATGACTCCACAGCCTCCAGCATCACACAGTTGGCAAAGTAAAATACACTGCAAACTGCAGGCATTAGCCTGTGAACGTCAACATAACAAGCGCTTATTCTAAATTATACAGCACAGCTAGGGCACCATGAACTCGCCAAAAGAAAACAATGATATTGAATTATGATGTCACCGCTGCAAATTTGTTCCATTTCGGTCATCAATCCAAAAATAATGACTCATTCATTTTTTTTTTTTTTTGCCCACTCCTCATACCACGCAGAGCGCTGCACAAAATCCCAGCAGCAGCTCAGTTTGGCCTAAGAGTATTACGCAGTTAATGGTGTAGAATCATTAGGATGTAATGAATACAGATCAGAGGTTGTTTTTTTTTGGGTCACTTCACAGGAAGCTCAACTGGATCATGCGAGCTCGCATTACTGCCAGCAGCTCCAACGAGCTGCTCACAACATTCCTCTTAATATTTTACAATATGAGATGCTGCTTCACTGCTCTTTCATGTGCATACAGTCCCTACTTGACCCTTCAGAATACTTGGGAAATTAAGACTCCAGAGGCAAAAAATAGCCACAATTAAAACACAGTATAGTTAAAAAGAAAAAAGAGAGATACTGTATGCAACTGAAAGCAAAATCTCAGTTTCAATTTTGATGATAGGTTTCAAGGAGTTTAGTAAAGTACCTTTAATTAAGGTTTTTGGCTGCTGGTAAGAATAAGGAGGCAATTAATCTATTGTCAAAAAGAAAGCTCCAAAGAAAGAAATCTGATATTTCAGGTCAGTGAAGATTTCAGTTTGTTTTTAAAGATCCAACAGTCTCAAGACAAAATAAATTACATTTAAAAGGACATACAACTCCTAGCTAGTAATTAAGGTAGTGACCAGGTGCTGTATCTTCTTACAAATAAGGAAGAATTGCTACTTTAACATCATATTGGTTCATTTACATTTTGTTTATGTTGTGGCTTCATTAAGGAATTCATCAAATTTCTAATGCATGAGAATTCTCAATTAAGCCTAAAATTCATTATTATGTATTATGTAGTATTTGACCCTCCACTTATTCGGATCATATTACAGAAACAAAATAAAGAAGATACACTTTGTCTGTTTGTTCAACAACCCATGATGTTTCATCACTCAGTATTTTATTTATATTTAGGGACTTTATCTTTATCATATCACATAGCACTGTTTGATAGTTTCCTCATGTAACAATACACTATAGGCACTTTTCCACAGTAGGGTTGAATGGTTACCAGGGCTGCTTCACACCATTCATCGCTGCTCTGGACTCGTGAGAACGGTTACCCTTTCTGTTTCCATCTGTGGGGCTGCTAAGTGACGCAAGTGAAAGCAGCACATTTCGTGTTTGGAAACGCAGCTGCTAAGGAGATGAAATTACTATCGCTGAAAATTTTATATCAGTAAAATTATGCCAGACATTTAAAATAAAAGGCTTAATTTAAAAAGTGCAGAGTCACAAAGCTGACGTAAATCAATCAGTGAACTCCTATGTCATTACACCCGCCTACCCAAACGGTTCTGCTGCACTGAGCATGGTTGTCTATCCGTGCCAAGAAAACCATGGTGCTGGGCACGGTTTTTAAGCATTCCGTGCCAAACCATTTCCAGGTGGAAACAACATTAAAACCATTCCTCTCTGTGTTCAGAACCGTTCGGCTCTACAGTGGAAAAGAGCCTTTTATGTACTGTCTGACTAGAGAGTTCAAGCTGTTGATGATGCATTTATCAGACTGTCAAATTGCCAGCAGAATTTTCATATCACAACACCTGGAACACCACATGCAGCACTAAGGGGTATTTTATGACTGTCTGAGTGAAAACACTGCTGGTCTGTAATTTGCTTAATCTATCACCATTAAAGTAGATTGATGATAATCAATCTGAACAGCGTTTTTGTTTTTTACTCTGGAGTCTTAATTTCCTAAGTATTCAAAATAGAATACTTGCAAGAAATATAGGCTATACGGATTCTAATCTCCTTTCACGCTTAAAATTTTAGGTAGGTTAACTATTCAAATTTACGTAAGACATATCAGGTTTGGCCAACTAACCCAGTGATCCTCTTGCAAAGGCCATCCTCAGAGCAGAGGCCAGACTTCCACTCATCTGCTGGTAGAAGATTGAGTCCGGGCAGGGACAGGCGGTACCTACGGGCCCGGGCCAACTGCGCTGAGGTCTTGGGAAGCCCACCAGGAAGATGGGCAGAGTAAAGAGGGGCAGCAGAGGGGCAGACAGTACAGCAGAGAGGGTCACTACTGCCAGCACCAGCGGGCACAGGGAGGCGTTCAGAGCCAGCAGAGTTCCAGCCGACTGACGACGCTGCTTCTTCTCTGTCCAGGATGTCACCAACACAGTCAGCGTGAACTTCAGCTTGGCCACAAACTGGCTCAGTCTGTCAATCAGGAGGCCCACCTGGGTCAGACAGAACCAGCATTAATAGGCTCCGGAACCACTATTAGGTCTTATCAGCTGATATCCATCTCATTTGTTTATGATTATTAGGTGATTTATTTGCTTCATTGCATATGTATTATTTTACAGTTTTATATATATACATACATACACACATATTTATACACATACACACAGACAACACTGAAAAAAAAACAGTGTCACTGATCATTTTCCATTAATATATTTTGTAAAAGAGTGCTCTATTATAGTGCACAGTATATACTTCAAACAAATATTAAAGGACCATACCGGCCATATTGCATGTTTGAGCCTAATATATTCAATTTTTATACATGTAAGGTTACTGATAATCATTTCCCAAAGCATACTACTGGAACGGTGAATTAAAAAAAATTTTTCCTACCTTNGTTACTGATAATCATTTCCCAAAGCATACTACTGGAACGGTGAATTAAAAAAAATTTTTCCTACCTTTCAGACTGCCACTGGTTTCAGTTCATTCTGGTATGCTATTAAAATCAACATGTTGATACTTGAAACACTTCTGAGATAGGTAATCCATTATCGCGAACACGACATGCATTCAGGTTTTTTTTTAAGTTATATAGCATTAGCGTTTAAGCACAATAAAAAGCATGGAGTGAATGTACGTCTCCACTGGAGAATATAGTCCCAAAAGAAGACCTGCATTTATCGAAAAATTTAAACGACCGTGGCTTGATAAGGCTGTGTAATTATTAGCAGGCAAAACATCAATTTTTAAGGTTGGTGTATCGCTTGAATATTTGATTTTAAAAGATTAATAGATTTTGCAAAATATCAGGAAAGCTGAAATACGGTTGAATCCTTTGGGAAATTACTGTTGGTAGCGTAACATGTATTAAGAATTGAACATATTTGGCTCAAATATGCAAAATGGATGGTATGGTCCTTTAAGTCCAGTAAAGAAGCATACCATGCACTGTTAACTGATTAGAACAAAGATATGTAATTAAAAAATGATAAATGTGCTGTCATAGCTTTAAGATTTATGTGTAAATTATTAAATGAAGCAAAAACATCTTTTAAACATTAAAGTGATGTTTTCTTCCATTATAAAGTGAGATTCTATCGGGAGCACATTTACTCCTGTCCATTTATATGGTGTAGGAGGACCTACGGTGCAGAAAGATGGTAAAAGTTAAAAAAGTGTTGACCTCACCAAAAGAAGTTGAACTCCGGTGCCCAGGTTGTCCCACCCTGGCAGCACGCCGTCTCCAGCTGCAAACCGCACCAAGATCACCACCACCATTTGAAACAGAGCATCCTCTGAACTCTGCCACACCTGTAAAACAACCAAGGAGTTATGCAAAAATAAAAATTTTTTTAAAAAGTATGCAAAAGCACAAAGGAGGCATGCTCTCACTGTTTTTTGTTCCATTATGTTTTGTTTTTGACCATTTTCTTTTGAACAGGCGATTTATGCTTACCTCAAATGAAATGCACCAAGAGTGCCACAAAAGTAAAGATCCTTAATACAATAAATGTTTTTGTATTTTTTGTAATTCTCAAAAAAAAAAAAAACAAAAAAAGAGAAAATGGAGTAGATGAATATAGAGGTGTGTACCACTCTGAAGGCCCGCGTGAATCCCACGCTGAGGGAAGCTGTGTGGAGCAGCTCCAGAGATTTGTCCATAGACAGGTAAGCAATCATCGCAAATGGAGACACTGTAAAGTGAAACAGAATGCTCTAGTAAAAAAAAAAAAAAATCATTCACATGCACAACATTTGTAGACCACTTTTGTTTCATATTGCTAACCTGAGGGAAACATGAAGACTAAAGAACATTCAAACTTTCAATAAAGATTACAGCGAGCTCACCAAGATTAAGGAGGACTCTTCTGATTGCTGCAGCGATGTATAAACCTCTGCTCCTTTGCTTAAATGTCTGCACGCTGGACATGCCTCGAGGGTACAGGGGGTTGAGGAATAACCCTCCAAACACATAGGCCCCCTGGATCTCTGTGAGAGCCCAGCAAAGGCAGAAGAGTATGAGGAGGAGGTAGCTGACAGGAGCCTGTGGCCCCGTAACCAAACTCTGGGACTGAGCTGAACCAACGAAGTGATGTAGCAGCCCAGCCTCCACCATCGCCGCCAGCAGCATGCTCAGATAGAGCAGCAGTTCCCTGCAGCCCAAATTCCAGCCAAAGGAACTAGGAGAAGGATTCCAACCATGGTCCCTGCAGGCTCTCCTGGACCCTCTGCAGAGCGTGGCAACCTGGCTCAGATCTAGACTCAACAAAAATCCCGTGGAGATGGAGAAGAGAACCACACCCAGCGTGGACGGGATGAAGAAATTACACACAGCTATGCTGACAGATATACCAAACATCAACAGCAGCCTGCAAGGCAGAGAACACATAGAGTTGAGCATTAGCACACAGGCTGCAATCACACTTTCACATTTCAGTGGGACTTTCACAGGCTTTCAAGTATCTCACATTGTGATTAGAATTTCACTTTGTGTGCAGGCTTTTGTGACAAAATGAAAATGAAACAACGTGAAGCAACGGAGTAAAGCAGAGAGACACGCAACGCAAACAGATTTACAGTATGTGAATACAGACATGGGCATGTGTAACCCGTGATCTGAAAAAAAGTGTACTTTTAAAATCACATCTTGAATCATATGTTGAAACATTTATACACAAAATGTGATGAAATCTAGTGTTATTGTGGTTTTAGTGGTTGACAACACAAATAAATATGGCTGCCTATTGTGCACACCATAATCCAGATATTTTGTTTTGCGCGGAACTTTCAGGCCAAGCCACTCTACCGCATATTAGATATGAAAAAGCTACTGATTTCATTTACAAAAAAAAATGTTTTGGAATTTATTTTTTATTGATTTAAAATTGGACTTGATTTGATTAGAGATTTTTTTCACTTTTGGCAAAAGCATTAAAATCACATTTGCCTTCAAATTACAAATCTTTCTTCAGGCCCGATGTTTTGGTATATACCTGAGATTGTTGGACATGTGCGAGCCTCCCAAGCCAAACACGAGAACCTGCTCCATGCCCCAGAGGAGCAGGGCATCCAGGGGAGACAGCATTCCTAAAGCCCACAGCAGAGGTAGGAACAGGAACAGCACATGGAGTACCTGACTGGCCACTTGGAGCTCAGGTAAAGGGCCCGAGAACCTGAATCACATGATGTTGACATTAGTATGGAAGAATACAATCTTTTGAGATTATGGTAAAATATGTTATAAGAGGACTTCTCAGCTGTGTTGCTGTTCCTCACCTATTAGCCAAGTCCACAGAAATGAAAATAAAAACGTAGAGGGGCCGAGTGAGCGGGGTGATCTCATAAGTGTCCTGTGCCTGGAAAGTGGCCGTCTCTGTGGCTGTATTTACAACAAGAGAATACTCGGCTATACACAGTGTCACCCAACTCAAGACAAAGACCACCAGTGACACACCGATACTGCCATAAAGAGCAGTCAGTCTGCCAAGGAACACATACCATGTCCCAAAACCACAGAGCACCCCAGCCAGTACTGTGTGCAGCACCACATTCTGCCCAAACCTCTTCCCTGGAGCAATGAACCTGACAGTCTCTGGGCTGACACAGTGGGTGAACTCCACTTCCTCTTCATCTACTAGGATGTTGGGGGCACCCAACCTCTCCACCACGCCGTTCCTCCGGGCTGCGTACAGCGTCAGGCCCTGGACGCCCGCCGCAGCCCCGAACATAAGCATACCAGAGAGCACCGCGGCGTGGAGCTCTTGAAGCAGCTGAAGCTGGCAGAGCAGAGTGCCAATGCCCCCAAAAAGCCATGGTGTCAAGAACAAGACTGCCTGATTGACATAGACATATGGCGGGGCACAGTAGCCCAACTTGAAGCGTGGACCCCCCAATACTGTCTGGGGGAAGCGCTTCCAGAAGAACTCTTGCTTGTATTCATTGAGAAGGGGCACATCTGGCCCCATTCTGACCATTTCCTGGGGGGTAGCAGGTCATCTCCACGTAGCTGAAGGAGGGTTTCCATTCATCGTCCCAGACACACCAGTCTGCAATAAAGGCTAATGTTAAGTTACTTGTTACTTAGCACTCAAGTACCAATATTTGGAGATACAATATATAATACATTTTAAAAAACAATATTCTGCCAAATAATTTATCTGATTGTTAATATGTGACGTCCTTCAGCAGTCAAATGAGAGAAAGAACAAGGGCATTCTAAGACTAAAATAAAATTTAAAAAAAATCTATATATTCTATCTCCTCTTGTATCTGATGCATCCTTGTAAACTCACTGACTGGACTGATCTGTTGATTCTAAGGTCTAAACCCTATGGCAGGTCTGAGAATAAGAAAGTGTTTCATTTAGGACCACCTTAGTCCAGCATTATTAGTCTGAAGTTATAGCACTGCATGAGCCGTGCTTTGGTGCATAGGTAACTGCTAAGCTACAAAATATGAGAAACAGCAACTGACTTACCATGCAAAACAACACAAGCATTCATAGCTTGCTGAAAAGCTAACATGGGCTAACCTGCACGAGCCAACAGCTGAGGATTTAGTCATATCTAATATCACCAAACCGGGTACTCAGCGACGAGTAAACTGCTTTCTAGATTTATCTGTGACTGTTGTTGTCCCTCTTAGGTTTGTCTTTGTTAGTTGCCTAATGTTAGCTAGCTAAAACATTAAGTGATTTCAGCTGGACTATCGGTTAGCTTGTTAGCACTAGTTGCCAAGTAAAAGCAGGTTCTCAACCCTAGTAACAACTGGGTCGGATGAACTTACCTGTAACAGCCGGACAGAGAGTTGGAGGAATGCTTAGTTATATATTTGACGATATGTGCAGTATTATGGTAAAACAGGCGAAAATCGTATATTAGCTGCTATATTATTAGCTGCTAGCTGACTGCAAGAAAGCCAAGCAACATCACCATGATACACAGAGAGATAGTAACCAATAGGAGTGGGGAGAGGGGAGAACGAATTCTTTGATTGGTCCGAAACTTGTAAGCCCCGCCTCTTATTCTCCCGCCCCCACCCCCACACACTTACGCACACAAAAATTGTATTTACAGTCACACTGATGCATTACAGAAACCAAATCAGTGACTACAGGGGGAAAAAAAAGACGTAACCATATATTTGTATGCTAATAATGTGAATGCGGTTTTCTTTTCAGTAAGTGTAAAATTACATCAAAAATATACAAGATTATTCCATGAGGTTCAGATGAAAAATACAACATATCCCAGATAAAGGGTTTTACCATTCCAATTTGTTTTCCAATGAAAAATGAAATGGCCATCCCTCCTTTTAATTAATTACATCAAATGACATATCCCATGGGATTGTTTATCCTTATCCTAAGTAATTTTTCAACTTGGCACTTGGCAGTATCTTTAAATCCTGAAGCTAATACGCTTAGTTCTGCTCCCAAAGCTGACACAGGATTAAAAATATTAATATTACATTTTAAATCCTTGTTATTATGTGAGTAAAAGGAGCAAATCCTACAAGCATTTTAGTGTGTCAATATAATGACAGTTTTCTTGGTTAAGTGTCTGATTCTCCCAAACTTTGTTTTACTCTGAGAGGAAAGGAGGGCAAAGAGGAGGATCGTGAAATGATGAACTAAAAAGGCCAATATACTGTATAATCATAATCCTTTCCTCCAGATAATAATCTGGAGGAAAGGAGATTAGAATTGTTGTTGTTGCTCGTCTTGGATAAGGCAGGCAATAAAAGGATGAGTACTAAGTTATATTCCCATCTCATCTTGAATAAAAAGCAAAAACAATTTCTGCTCTGTGTATGACCAAAACAGAAATTCTTTTCAGTCAGGACAACATACAGTATATTGCACCCTGTAATCCTCCCCTCACTTAAAATGAAGCAAAATTACTGCTCCTTTTATGTGAAACTGTAGGATGATGAATAGCTACTTGAATTAAGACTTGAGGGTCAATAAAGATGGAAAAAAAATTTGCAAATATAGTGGCTCAAAATGACTGATACAAAATTGGCCATTTGCAAAATGCCAAAATTGATTTCTGACATTCAGAGAAAATGTGTCTCCTGCTTTGTTTTTGTGTTACCTTATTTATGCCATTTCAAACAAGCAGCAGGTTTTATGTGATAAAAATCATGTGATAAATTACACACAAGTTCAAAAATGCCATAAATTACACTAAATCCAGCAGTTAAGATGTAATTCTTCTGTGAGAAGTGCACCCAAAAAAAAAAACAAAAAAAAAACAACAATTTTTCTTTACAATACCTCTGCCAAGAGGGTTATGTGGTCACTGGCACTTGTTTGTTTTTAGCAGAATAGCTTGAAAAATTATGGACGGTTTGAGATTAATTTGGGACAGACAGATAAATAATGTTGAGAGGATGAAGTGATTCAATTTTTGTCAGTGATCTAGTTCATTTTTTGGATTCGGAAGAAGTTTTCAGCTTATAAAATCAATGCTAATGGGCTGATTTCAATGATGTTTATCACGTTAGCTCATTTTTTTTAATAACAAAAAGAAGACATTGGATATAACTTGTAAATATCTAATTTGATTGACTTGATCTCTATTGGATATATATGTTTGGTAAACAATAGTTCATATATTGTAACACTGTGTAATGAAAAGCTGTAATAGCTAAATTCCTGAATAAACTCAATTATAAAAGGTTTTAACTCTTTATAAATGCACTGCAGATACACATACACACACTAATTACATGATTGTGCATAGAAATATATTCAGATAATTCTGTCAAACATTAACATTTAATAAGAAAATCAATGCAAAAAACCATCGTAAACAGATTTTGACAATGAAAATTTGATTTGCTGGCATAAAATTTGATAAAATGATTGGTATAAATACAGATAATTTTTGGGTAATAAATGCTTAGGCTATTACAGTATGATGTGGGGCGGGAGTGGGAATTTATTTTTTTATTAGGGATTTGGTTGACCTGGCGGAGGTATGTGCTGTCTGAGTGCCTTCTTGTTCTAATTATGCCTCCCACTCCAGTCTTTTTAACTGTTTTCTTCTCTCTCCTTTCCCTCTATTTTATTCCCAGGAGTCTCACAGGAAACAAATTACAGGAAAATGACAAGCAACAGTGATAACTCAGTGGCAGATTTCTAAAGAAGCAATATGGCAAGATTGTTTTTGAATGGAGGATCTATTTGTGAGGGTGAAAATGAACTTGGGACATAATATGCACCTTTTGAAAAAGAAAATTATTCATATTTTGATGATGACCTGCATCTGGGTGCCGTCAGCAGCCAAACGTACAGAGAGAGCATTTCATTTTCACAACAGCAATTTTAAGTCAAGTGATGATTCTAACTGTGAGTGAAGCACTTCTGAAAGTTAATACAAGCTAGTAAAAGTGGAAGACATGCAGGGTTTAATGTTGTTCATATATTTCTTATACATAATGCTTCGACAAGCATTGTACAAGATACAGTATTATCTTTGCGACTGGCCTCAAACATCAATCAGTGTTCTCATCCCTCTCACTTCAACCACAAACTTCAACCCCCCAACACTGGAACCCGAGTAGATAGCAGTGAAAATATGCTCCATTCAGCAATTATTTACAGAGTCTTGGACTAATGGCACTGTGAATGCACAGACACAGCAGAATGTAGGGAGCCAGTGGACCAAAAGTAATGGCCCCATACAGAGCATGTGTTTTGTATGTATGTGTGTGTGTGTGTGTGTGTGTGTGTGTGTGTGTATGTGTGTGTGTTTGTGTGTGGTGGGATGGTGCATCATCTCTGATTCTCAACAAGAGCAAACATGTCTAATTGTGAGGTCCTTGTCCAACTCTCTCTCTCTCTCTCTCTCTCTCTGTCTCTCTCTCAGGNGTCCAACTCTCTCTCTCTCTCTCTCTCTCTCTCTGTCTCTCTCTCAGGCTAGGCTCCATATCAGGCAGATGAAAACATAACCTGTCACATTCCATCCCATTAAACCAGCTATGAACCATGTGGTCTGCTCACGTGGAGGGGGGANAGAGAGAGAGAGAGAGAGAGAGAGAGAGAGAGAGAGTGCATCTGGCTTCAGTCACAACTGAATTATTCACAACTTTATGCTAATGTAATTTTAATGTTAAAAATACTGACAGATATGCGAGGAGAAAACATGCTGCGAAGCGGTAGAGTCATTACAATCTTACTGTACGTGCAGAAATTCTATGAAAATGGTTATATATCTAACATATCCATACTGAACACACTGCACACACTACAGTAAAGTGTGTAATTACTCAGTGCAGTAACTAGTACATTAAAGTACTCTCATTGAGCCCTTGAATCTGTGCATTAGAGTTTCTTTTTTTTTTTCAGTTTGAGCCCATCAGCTGCCATTTGATGTCAGGCAGAGAAAGGTAATGACGGTGCACTCACTTGCATGGTCATTAGCCCCGCTTAATTCTTGGAATTAACACCAATTAAGTCAAGTTAAGTATGTGCATTAGGGGGAGCTTGTTTTGGGGAGAGCCTTTCACTTTTGCTGCCTAGAATTGGCAGCAATTGTGCCTGTCGTCCTGCCAGTTTGGCCAGCAATGTGCCTCATATGTTCAGCAAAATGTACACGTCCAGGCCTTCAACTGATAGATTGCTACCTATCAGCCAAGAGGTAAAACTGAGGACTGATTAAGAATCATGAAGGAAGATGGGAAGATGAATGGACTTCTAAGGACACCTAGTGGTGACAGAAAGACCACTCATGGATAAAATGTTGTCCTGTCCACCTTTATTGTAAACCAAAGATATGGAAGTTTAACATTCAGGCCTCTAGAGACATGTGTGGGTATGGCTCTCCCACTGTCCAACCTCCATCTTTTCAGATGGAGGTTCTCACTTATAGCAAATGGCAGTCTGAAGGATCCTGAATGAAAAGCTTTTATGTTCATTTGCGTCAGCTGTATCTTTCACATGTAAGGATAAAACAGAGAGGTTAACTACAGATCTACTTGCCGAAACTGGCGGGACAACAGGCAGAATTAAGGTCATATTTGCAGCATTACTGTGGAGCGGTGAAGATGACTGGCTCATTTTCAGTTACAACACACGTCTATTAGAGGGGAAATTGTGGAGGGATTTTTGAAAAGAGGCTAACATGATGGAACTGACAATCTCCAAAATCCATTTGGACTTTGTTCAAGATCATGTCTTTGTATGAGTGACTGCAGATTATTGTCCACAGAGAGGTGTGCTAAAGATGGATTATCTGCTTGTTGCGAATGCATTTGACCTGATGGAGGCAGCACGCCAGCTTCAAACACCCTCACATCTGTGGGTGTTTTTTCACTTGTTTAGGGCCAATGATGCAACGATAGTAAGAACTGACACCAAAATGTCTCATCCTCGGATTACCATGGTTAGTGTTCCACATAAGTGGGAAGATATGGCAGTTAAAACCAGAACAGCAATCGTGACTTACTGACGAGTACTGTGTATATATATATATATGTATTTTTTTAAACATTTTTTAAAGCAAATCCTCTTATTAGAAATAAAAACACACTTGAACCACCATGAATATTTCTGCATTAAATATGTCAAATTATGCAGCAGCTTCGACACAAGCTGCAGACATATGTATACACACACCACTGTGACAAAATAGAGTACTGTCCCGTACACTACATGACAAGTATTAGGTTGCAGGTATCTGACCATGTGGTATGCAAAAATATTATATTATGCCAGTCATCACTGACATGTGTTCACCTTTGGAGTGCTTATTGCTTGATGAGTATCAGCATAAGTACCACCTTTTGAACCACAGACTTCCTCCCATGGCTGCTACAAGGGAGGGGGTTTTCCACCATTCGGGAATCTGGAATACAACATAAGTGTAAGGAGTCAGCGTCTATTCTGTTTTCCTTTAAAAAGATTCACAGATGCCTTGAAGAAACATAACTGAGGATGCATAAATGTTTGGGATTTTGGCTTCACCAACCTGCAGTCTCGCTCATGACTGGGATAAGTGATGATGGCTCTGCTTGCGTCAGGAAACAGGCCTGTGGTTTGCAGGCTGCTACCTGCCCTTCTCGTGTTTCTGGTGATGACTTCAGCTTGGTTGCTTCGAGCAGCATTACTGTGTTTGTGTTTCTTGCCTGTGATTGAGAATACACACAAGGGTCTGGTTTAGAGAACCTGGAACTGCATAAGACTGTCAAATGCCTGGAGGTGCCCACAAAATGTCAAAGGTGCCATCTAGAGTGGGATTGAAGAAAAATGTATTTCCCCTTCATAATGGCCTATAAAGTGCTGATCTAAACCTTTTGCGATACATTACTGCATTTCTCAAGAAACTCAGCATGACCTGGGATTGCACTCACACTTGTATGGGTCAAGAGGTTGGGCCTCGTCCACGTTACATCGCAGAATACCGTGGCCATGCGTGAAGTTCTGCATTCCTCCACTTAGACCCATTACTCTTAGAGAGGTGTGATAAGGCATAAGGGGCAGCAGTTTAGGAAGGTATATATCGGTAGTGGGAAGAGAAGCCTCAGGCCACTGGGAGAATAGCTGTAATAGATATTAAATAAAGAGCAGGAAAGAGGCAGAATTAATACTCCAGAACAGGATTTGATTGGAGAGACTAAGCAGATACTCTGATCACGTGTATAAACCATCTCTTGAGTGCCTCTCGAGGTCTTTGGCCTCATTAACATGTCCATCTTTGCCCTGTAACAGTGTCCCCCCCACCCTCCTATGACTTCTGTCACTACAGTGTGTCTCGGGCAGAAAATTGATGAGGAAATTACTCTTGTTCCACATATATAAGCTTCTTCCCCGCCAACAGTAATTACTACTCATCCAATAAAAATGCTCAAATTAAAACAGCAAAGGCAGAGGTAAGACATACAACTCAAATGGCAGGGTTATGAGTCAAAAGGGGGAGGTGTGTGTTTGTGTTTTTAATGAAAAAAATCCAGGATCTCTGCTTTGTCATTCCCACGTCTACTATTAACAAGCAGAGGGGGGTTGTGTTGACCTGGCTAATAGGGGGTAAACCCACTGGTGCATTATGGGCGGGCACATTTCATCTAATCAGCAGGATGATGCCAGAAGGCTTAAGATGCTTTTAATTCAGAGCTAGAGGAGAATTACTGGCATGTTCGCTCATTATGTGAACATCAAATCAGTCAAACTGAAAAAGTTTCATCCGTGTTTTTCTTTGTGTTGGTGGCTGTCATATTGTTGTATCTGCTCAATATGTGGTTTCGGTTGGACACGACCATATGACACAACCCATTATGAGCCTTTAAATAAACAAGGTCTTTGTTCATTTGTAGGTCAGTCACATTTGAGCATGGAGATGAAAGACTCTTAGTGTTATAACCCTGTGTGTTCCATATTCCATGTGTGTTTAATCCTTAATATGGCACTGTACATGTATATTTTCTAAATCATTATATTGTAATGCTAATTAAAATAAAACAAAGACACAAAACCAATACCAAATAGACAAAATGAAAAATATTTTTTGAAAAATCTATATAAATTATGTTTGTCTATAAAAATGAGTCTCAATCATAAAAGTTTTCACTGTCTTTAATTCCCTATCCAGAATGATATAGGTCCCATTCCTTCATAAGCCAAGAACGAAAGTGCCAACATAGGACAAGGTGAGAATGAAAACATTCTAGTCATCTAGCTGCAGCTCCTCCATCCCGTTCTCATTCTCAGCTTGTCCTGTTTTAATGCTTTGGTCCTCAGCTTCTGAAGAAATGAAAACAGTGTAGTGATGATAGGAAAAAAACGACACTGCAACCCTTTTAAGGATTCAAGCATTTTTTTGGACATAACGTGCCTAAGTTGCTCAGGCAGGTTGTTCATAGTCCTGGGAACAAATGGCTGGACAGCTTTTGGCTTGTGTTCGTTGTGTGTGAGAATATTTCCCAGTGAGTGTGTCTGCATGTGTGCACAAGTTCTCACTGATATATCTTCATCTGCAGAGAGAAGTTCAGCCTTCGTCCTTTCTTCCAAAGTGACCATCACTCCATCCAGGACCTGCAGCCGGGGCAGACGTAGCGCGACTGCTGCTCTGTGCAGAGAACGATGAGCCACCTAGAAGAAAACACCTTTCTGATAAAATAACCCAGTAATAATTTACAATAACCATAACTGTGCATCAAGCAGTTATAAGTGTGGAGTCTGAATGCTTTCCCCCAAGACACCTGGGATAAAAGTGATTTTGTGTGGGTCTAAACATATTTACTACATTCCCAACAGATATTCCGGTGACACAGCTGACAGCAGCAGATACTGTAGCTCTCTGGTTGTTGCCTTCTTTCTGCCCAGCTGAGTGTACAAATCCAGCCTGTCCAATCATATCATGTTCCTATGGAGCATCGCTGCAACTGAATGGTAAGCATGTGCCAGTGGATGTCCAGCAAAGAGGAGGAGAAAGAATTTGGCTGGGGAACATGGGCAAAGTTGTGATCTTGTGCAGTTGACAGCAGGAGGTACTGTCTCTAGGGTGGCTGCTGGCCTCTCCCCCCTGATAGGATTAAACTGCATTATGGGAAGGGGGGGNAGGGGGGGGGGGTATGTGTGTGTGTGTGTGTGTATCACAGCTAAACATGGACTTTGGGGAGGCCTTAGCCTGCAGGCTCGATATCAGCCTGATCCATAAGATCCAGATGGGTGCTGTAGTCAGGCTCCCTGCCATTTGGTCAATGGATTTGTCTCTGACATCATCCAGTTTGAAGCACAGTAGACAGTCCATCATATAATTGTTTAATTTAGACCCACAGAGTTACACTGAGTTTATGTTTTGGGTTGAGCCTGGCAAACTGAGGCTGTAAGTACGCTTTTCATAATCTGAGTGAAAGTGTTCAATGTCCTGCATGACAGCTAGTGAATTCTCTCCACAAAGCAAGAATTTCATTGACTACGTCAGAGAACCTAATGTATACAAGCAATCATTAATAAAAACCTACACCAGTTGCCTAATTGTGCTTAATGCACACACTTGTAATACTTACAGGATTGCCAACAACAGAGAGTTCAGTCAGTGAGGAAAGAACTTCTAATTTGTCGAGCTCTGTGATGTCCTACAAAAGCAGAGAAAGACAGACTAAAAACAGAGCCCAGTTCTTTTTCATTGACTACCTACACTTATTTAACTTTTTTTCCCACTGGTGATGGCCAGCTCTTGTAGAATACAAGCAGAACAGAAGCATCTGATGGGAGAGATTGTGTACAAGCTCCCATTAATCTTATGAGAGAGGGAGTGTTTGGTTCATGGGGGTGTTTCTCTCATTCTCACATTTATTACTTGGCTTGACTTGGCCGTGATTCAAAGTCATTCTCACTGTAATGCGTTGGGATGATTGCTGTAATTCATGTTATAAATGAAGGCATGGAAATATTAAGGAAGTGAAGGGAAGAAGGAAGTGGCAACTGAAGTGCAAATCACTCGCTGTTGGTGAGAAGGAGATGCAGACTGAGAAGCTGATTACACATTGTCCTGATTGTTCTTCTCAACATTCAGCCCTGACCTTCAATCAAAGTTGATTCTCCTTAATGCTACCCTTCACTTGCCACCGTGGGGTGATAACGACTCATGATTACTATACTTCATGCTCTGGCTTTCATGCTTTGGTTTGCAAACATGGGGAAAACTAATGCTGCTGTTGGCGAAATAAAATACATGGTTATGCATATGAACCAATCAGCAAAAGTTGGTGCTACGTCAAGAGCTATACAAAAATTGACTGTGACCTTGGTGGTCAACTCAGGAAATTAGTACGGTACAAGTTATTTCGGCAGTTCCAAGGAAAATCTGATCATACTCAGAAACAAATCCAGCCTGTGAGGAGACTGGCGACACTTGAGTCGATGAGAATACCTGTAGCTTGTTCTTGTCGAGAAAGAGCTTGCGGAGTTCATTGAGAGGCTCTAGATGGTTGAGCACCCGGATACGGTTCTCTGCCAGGTGCAGTTCTAGCAGGACATTCTGTGCTATGAAAGAGTTCTCAGATATGAATTTTATCTGGTTCCTGTCCAGCACAAGCTCTCGAAGATGTGAAAGCCCTTCCAAGCCCTCCACCTGGCTGATCTCATTACCTGAGGAGAGGAAAAATCTTGTCAAAACAACAGAACTGCATTTCAAACTGTCTGTCTTACACTGAGTAAAGTGCCCAAAAATAAAGCACAATGAAACTGTTACATCAAAAAAAAAGAAAAAAAAAAAAAGGGGTTTTATAAACATTTCGAGTATATTTTTGTTATTTGTTCCTTTTGTAAGAGGCACTTAAATTATAGAAATAGTTTTTTGAAAGGTTTCTAAGCAAAAAAAGGACAGAGCAGACCAGTGAGGTTCGCTTTGTGGGGCAAATCACTCTGACAAAGCAAAACACAATCAAAAGCCATCAAAAGCAGTTGAAAAGAAAGTCAGTCTTTCTTTTCTTCAAGCCTCATCTCCCACCTGGCCTAGAGTCTATGGGAGGCTTTGCTCTCAGTGCTTGCCTTTTCACTGGCTCTATACACTGTGCTTTTGACGGGCTTTGTCGGGGGGGAGAGGTGGTAGCTTANCTTTTCACTGGCTCTATACACTGTGCTTTTGACGGGCTTTGTCGGGGGGGAGAGGTGGTAGCTTAACCATACGTACCTAGAAGGAAGAGTGCTTTAAGATTGGTGAGCCTGCTGAGCTGCAGATTGGCCATATTGGAGATGCCATTGTAACTCAAATGCAGCACCTCCAGGCTTCCCATCAGCGGCTCCAGGCTGACGGTGGGCCCAGCTTCCCTTAAACACAGCCACAGAATGACAGTTTGCTACCTCTGCGGTTAAATGAACATCTCTTTCTCCTTCCCGCTGCCATTTAACTGGTCAAACCTCAAGGTGCAGACCACCTCAAGGCAATCACAATCACAGTACAATCACAAGCTCGGCTCTCAGAGCATTGTTGTGCTGCTGTATTGGAAACTGTACTGGTTTCTGCAACAGTAAAATCATTATTCATTCCTCTGCCATATGATACACTGATCATGCAGAATACTGAAAGACTGAAACAAAACTTTCAAGTGCCAGTTTGTTTTAGGGTCAAGATCTCCAAAATGTTAAAATACTAACTTATAATTTACTATTTTATAAACATAAAGTAAAAACAAATAGTTTTGTCTGTTGGCTTATGAGAATTTCTTGAAACATTGTTTCAAGGTTTTATGGGCAACCATTTTAACAAAACCTGACTGATTGTACATGTGCTGGTCAGTGCTGCCACCTACTGGCAACAGTCCACAAATTCAGTTCAAGCCCACATTCCACATAGTGTATAGTAACACTATCATGCAAAATGTGCAAAGAAGTGGATAAATCTCATTTTTATGTGATTAAAATACTTTTCATATCTATTGTTATAATGACAACTATGTCATATTACCTGTTGCCTTTGCACGGACTCGGCTGGCCGTAGCCGCTGGAGTGAACTTTGTGGTACAGTATCTGTCTGCTCGTCAGATGAGCTTGTGCCTTCTGCCTGGGCAGGATGGACCTGATGTGGTTATAGTTCAGACACAAAGCCTGCAAAGAAGATACTCAAACTTATTTATTTGTCCAAGGCTCAGATTCATTTCATTGATTTGTTAAATTCAGTGTAATTTGTACTTTGATGTTGGGCAGGGAGATAAGGCCTGAAAAGGAGGTGAGGTTATTGTGCTCTAAGTTGACACTTTGCAGGTTGTAGAACATGTCCGCTGGAGTGAGATCAACAATCCTGTGGGGAAAAACGCTTTTTATTAGCTACGTCTTTCAATTTTACTACACCTCGCAGTTATTACTGATCAGCATACTGCAGTAAAAAAACAAAAAAATCACAATAACGTCTTGAACGTGACTTGTGTAACTGTCTATTGAGCCAGTTTATTACCTGATAGAGCAAGACTGTAGGGTGAGGTAAGTGATGTTTGTGTGGTTGGAGTGGCCCAGCTTCTCTGTTAGCATGTCAGGGGTTAGTCGTCCTCCAAACACATCTTTTGCATTTTCAAACTCAGTTACTTCCTAGAAAAAAAACAACAAAAAATACAAAAATCTTCATATAACATAATTATGTTTCCACCACTATAACATTTGGCACTGGCTGTGGTTACTGCTGCATACCACTGCAACTCCGTCCAGTGCTTTCAGGGAGGGCAGATGGAATATCACATATATTCGATATGTTTCCAGTTTCTCAGCTACAGGATTTCCATAAAGATCCAGAATGATAAGGTTTGGCAGCGCCTGAAAAGAGAATATGTGCTCAGACAATAGTGTAAAAGGAGGCAAAAAGAAACTTGTATTAACAAGCTTCTTTTTTTTTTTTTTTTNTTTTTTTTTTTTTTTTTGGTGTTTATTAGATGCTGACCTTCAGATAGTAGATGTCTCGTGTCGTACAAATATGGTTGCGGCCAATATAGAGCTCAAGAAGGGAGCGAGCCCTCTGGATGCCATGCAGGGAACTGATAAAGTTGTTTTCTACAGACAAAAACTCCAGATTGGGCAGCTGGTCCAGGACTGAACCATCCAAGCAGGAGAAATTATTACCGTCCACACTCAACTTCCTTAGGCAACGTAATTTTGACAAGCCTAAGAAATACACCAACAGAAAAGAAAGATATAGAAATAATGATTGTTGAATTTAATGCTTGTAGTTTGATTTTAGAGAGGAATCTACTCCCAATCAACAGAGTTCTGAAAAACAATGGTCCCTTCTACCCATGACTATGTTTTGACACTTTCATTGTCACGTGCATGTGTGACTGACCGCTGAATGTGCTGAGACTGTTGTTGTTGAGGAAAAGCTCTTCCAGTTTCAAACAGTTGTCAAGTCCTTCCACTTTAGAGATGTCATTATCATTAAAGGAGGCCCAGCGCAGGTTGAGTAGCTGATCCAGATTGATAAGCTTGGAAATCCTCTGGCTGTCCAGGTTCAGGGCTGTGATCTGCTCATAATACATTGTAAAAAAAAAAAAAAAAAAAATGTATGCAATATTAAAGATGCACTTTCTGAAGAGTCATAAATTCAACAAGTCACCTCAAATTATGATACAAGAAGTTGAAATAAATTAAGCTCCTCTGTGGAAAGTCTTTAAATATAGATTTTGCGTTGTCATAATTTAGTGCTTCCAAAAACAGATGTAAGTAATCCTTGCTGTTGTCTCTGGTATAAACCAAAACAAAAAAAGCTTGGGCTATTAAATGTCTTGCAGAGGTTTGCAAATGACTGTAGTGACAAAGCTAGTTTGTTTCTTAGATATAACAACATTGCAATATTCACTACTGCAATATCAAAATTGCTTATGAGTATCATGTAGCACTGTCACCCAATGGAGCACTTTTTTAAATTCCTCTTTGGAATAATTTCTTTACTAAGGAAACCTTGAAATCCTTTAAACTCACCTTTGTAGTCCAACCTGGTTCCAGCTCTTGATGGAGGTCCCAGGGTGCTGGACTGAGTTGACACAGGAGCTGAGCTGCTGAAAGCAGGCTGAGACTCCGGGGACGTTCACTGTTCGTACGCGAGTGAGCCAAAAGAGATGCCTGTGTTCAGAGATAACAGGTCTGATTGAATTACAGGTGGTGGAGCATGTTACTGCTTTTTGAATTAAAAAAAGAAAGAATAAATATTGTTTCGTCTTTACATGGCATGACATCTAAACATTTCAGTGCACATTATGCTATGTGTATGTGACACATAAAACTCTTAAATCTTGAACATAATGGTAAAGCACAAAGGTCAACATAATATTTCATAAATATGCTGCATGAGTCTGCCTTTCTTCGCCGCCCGTGACCCTCAGGCTACACTCCCTTACAATCCTATTAATTCCAGTAGTTTTTACATGTAAACCTGTGGCTACATGATTGAACCTGGTTCTCAAAAACAAATTTCCCCAAAATCTACTTTAAACGTTGGAAGAGGCATATGTTGCTGTTACATTTTTTTTCACACTTGTCCCACATTGAATTGAAACTGAAATTTGGGATTATTAATGTTTCCTGCTTTCATTTGCCCATACTGTGCATTACTCATTCAAACATTCCATAACTGCAAAATGTTAACCTGGTTAATTATGGATCCAGCAGCCATCTGAACAGCATGAGCAACCTCTTCTTCTGCTACCAGCACATCGTCCAAGTGTGTGAGGGTTGTTACACGGCTCAGTATGGTCATCCTGACAGCCTCGGGCTAGAAGGAGCAGAACAGTCTCAATATACAGAATACTGTCCCAACTCATTCTGCCTTTTACAGCATCTTTTATTTCATCTCATTTATTGTACTTTGGCAGGTGTATCTGCTGACTGTGCGAGTAGCATTAAAGCTGCTGAGCTTCAACCTGCAGCATTTATATTTACTGATTTGATTCCATTTGGGTTCCCAGTACAGACCCTGTTCCAGGGATTGTATCGAGTGTCCAGTTTTAGCAGGGCAGGGGTGTGTTTTCTCAGGACATTCATCTCCTCTCTGGCCTTAGTCAGCTTGTTCCAGCGCAGGTCCAGCTGTTTGAGCTGACACAACCCTCTGAGACCATGTAGTGAAACTAATTGGTTATAGCTAGCATCCAGAAACTCAAGGTTGGGCTGGAATTTAAGTAACAGAGACAATGAATATTAGTGACAGAGAAAAAATATTTTAAAAATTGCTATATTTGATATATTAGAGCATTCACCTATTTAACAATTGTGAAAAATGTGTGTTATTTTATATTCTATTATTAATCGTAGTGTACTGTTTATTTCATGGTATTCCAGTAGGCATACATAAAACCCTCTAACACCTTAAATTGCCTTATATTGAGAGTTGTTTTAAGTATGATTTCCCCTTTGTGTATGTAAATGGAACAAATAAATCACTAGAAACACCTGTAAATATAACACAGTGCAATAAAATGCCACCAGCAGCTACAACTAAGATTCACAAAGGCAGGACTATGGCACGGCCCTCAGACAGGAAGAGACTGTACAGGTGTACCTATTAATGTAGAATTTCAAAATGATGTGAGTCTTCACACCTGCACATTTAGCTGGCTTTTTCCTCAAGGTTCTGTGTCAAAGACAGTGCTTTATGCCAGAATATTTCAGAGTGGATCACTATACCAGCTAGTCCAAGAATGCAGTGCATTACTGTCTTCTCTTTCAGGTTTTCTATTGTCCACAACAAAGTAAGTCATGATGCTCCACCACAATATCTAATTTTAACCATTACAGAAGCAAGACACCAAGAAATGCCACTTTCTTTTGACTGTAAATACAACATTTAGTTCAACAATTTCATTGTATACCGTCACTCTTACCAAGTGTGAAATGTCATCCAGGTGTGTGAACTTATTGAAGCTGATGGTAAGCTGTCGTAGAGCAGTTAAGCAGGAAATCTCTTTGAGCTTGTTCAGACTGTTGCCGTGAAGATTCAACACCTGAAGGTTTGCCACATTATTGACAGCTCATTTTGTGTGTGAATGAACGCATGAAACAGCTTGAAAATCAAATTAACTTACAGTGATCTGACTGAGTATGTTTGCTCTGGCAACATTAAGCAGAGTTTTATCATTCAAGCTCAACAGCTTGGGTTGTGGCTTCAGTACAGGTTCCATGCTGAGGACCTCCTGGTCCAGGATATTATCATTGGAAAATTCATCTCTGCATGTGTCAAAGCCCAGCAAGGATGGTTGTTCTTGTTCCTAGTAATACAGAACAAAAGGCAGCAGGTAATTTGTGGTGAATAGGCAAAAATCATGTGTATTGCCACGTTGGTTTAGAATGACTGAATTGTGTTGGCTGTTCTAACACAGACGTGCAGCCAATGAAGAGAAGTGGAGGTTAAAAGCTTTGCTGCAGAATTTCCAACACTTAGCATGAAACTGTGTTCCAATTAAAAGCTCAAATCAAAATGGACTGCTGTTTTCTTGAAGGCAGATTTAATATGCTGATTTAGAAAACCAAGGGCATAACAAATTGAACTTTACAAATCACCGCATTCCAGTTTTTTCTGTTATACAGTGGTTCAGAGACAAAAACTTCTTTCATGCACTCATCTTGGTAAAACTGCACATCATCTGAATAATAATGAGAAAAGACGCTCTCTAATTACAGGGATAACCCAGAGAAAGCATATTTAGGCAGAAAAGGCCCAAGGGTTCCACATTAAAAACAGTAAGGAAAACTGAATTACTTACCTCAGAGATATAGTCAAAATATATAATGCATTCAGGCAGGACAAGCTCGTGTTCAAACGCAAACCACTGCCTTTGTCTATTGCAGCACTCAGGACCTCTGTGTGTTTTGGAGGAGTGTGGTGTCTCTGAATGAAAAACAACATTTAAGTGTGACGACACTGTAACACACGTGGTGAAAAAATCACTTCTGTTCACGTCTTTTGATACGCTGCACACTGCACCTTCGCCGTTTGCATTTCTGTGTTTAGCGTCCACATAAACAGAGTGGGCTCGGGGGTGCNACCTTCGCCGTTTGCATTTCTGTGTTTAGCGTCCACATAAACAGAGTGGGCTCGGGGGTGCTTGCTTCTTTCCACTGGTTCTCCCTCTTGGATGGGGACGCTGTGGCCCAGGAACACTTTACAGACAATAACTTGGCCTACAGGCAAAAAAAAAAAAACAAAAAAAAACAAACAAACAAACAGAACATTTCAGCTATTTTATTAAAAGATAGAAGTACTCACAGCTGCTAAGTGGGGTATAGGGATATGATGAGGAGAGATAACCCACCATGTCTAAAGGGAACTGGATCCATATTTATTTTGGAGCAGTCTTGACTGGCCCAGCACAGAGCAGACTCAATCCTCAGCTGTTCGGCCACACTTAAGCTGTTGGATAAGAATACACCGCTCTCTCTTCCCAGGTCCTGGTGTAAAGTCAGCATGGTATTAAAAAAAAATAAATAAATAAAAAAGGAAAAGAAAATGAGAAAGTACAGATTCTGTCCAGTTGCTTAGCAGTAATGTGTAGTTATTTCTGTGTATGAGCATAGGGGATTGAGAAAGTTGTGTAAATTCACCCCAATTTGTAAAGAATTTTAATTTAAAGGACCATACCAGTGATCGTGCATGTTTGAGCCTAATATATTCAATTTTCATACGTTACATTACTGACAATCATTTCCCAAAGGATAAAACCGTATTTCAGCTTTCCTGATATTTTGCAAAATCTTTTAATCTTTCAAAATCAAATATTCAAGCGATACACCCACCTTAAAAATTGCTGTTTTGCCTGCTAATAGTTACGCAGCCTTATGAAGTCACAGTCATTTAAATTTTTCCATAAACGCAGGTTGTCTTTTGGGACTATATTCCCCGGTGGAGACATACATTCACTCCACGCTTTTTATTGCGCTTAAACACTAAAATTATGTAACTTTGAAAAAAGCCTGACTGCACGTCTTGTTTGCGATAATGGATTACCTATCCTAAGAATGTTTCAATCAACAAGTTGATTTTAATAGCGTACCAGAATGAACTGAAACCAATGGTGAGCTGGAAGATAGGAAAAATTTTTTTTTAACTCACCGTTCCAGTAGCATGCTTTGGGAAATGATTGTCAGTAATGTTACGTGAAAATTGAATATATTAGGCTCAAACATGCACGATTGAAGGTATAGTACTTTAAGTTCTAATTTTTACAGTATAAGATATTCACAGTTATTATATTCCACTCAATAAACTGACAGATTTGTAGAAAATTACTTTCTCAAATCCCATGCACATATATACAGTATACAGTGGGGTCTAAAAATCTGACAACACATCAAAATCTATGATGTTTTCCATGTAGATCTGGAAATAATTAGAAAGTCTGACATCACAAGAAGCTCTTTGGAACACTGTCAAATCATGCTGGGATAACTTGGCTCANGAAAGTCTGACATCACAAGAAGCTCTTTGGAACACTGTCAAATCATGCTGGGATAACTTGGCTCATCGGGTTTTTCACAAACTTGTGAGTCCATGCCAGCTGGAGTGCATGCTGTCATTAAAGCAAAAGGGAGGCATACCAAATACTAAGAGATTCTGACATTCATGTACATTTTTCAAAGATTCAACTTTTCACTCAACTTGTTAAGATGATGTTATCATTTGTAATGAAAAATCTTGTATTAAATTAAAAAAGAATGCAAAATAGATGCATTTTTACAGTGGTCTCAGACTTTTGGACCCTGCTGCATATACAGTGAAATATCTCACCCATGACTGTCTATATGACTGAGTTTGCCTCTAACGCTGTGGAAATGATCCTGGGGATGACAAGGAGTGGGGGAATTAACAAAGCAGTACGCACACCTTATATTTTTCGGCTGGTTTGAAGCCTTCCTCCAGAATGCACAAGGTTTCATCCATCTCATTGTTGTCATCAGGGTCTGGCACGTAGAACAAATGTTCCATCCAATGTTTGCTATTCCTGCATGAACAGTTTAAATTAGATCTCACCTGATGTTTGAAGGTCTTATTGAAGACATACAATAACATGAAAGAAAAGTTAGACTGTGTTGTTTTAAACAGCTCTGAAAGCATCTAAAGTTATTTGGCAAAATCTATCATTACCAAATTTATTTATTTATTTTTACTACAACAGTTCAGTTTCACTTACAGAGACAAAATAACAGACTCCTTGCTGGCTAAAAGGGTCTGGAGTTTCTCCTCAAAGCGTAGCCTCAGAGCATGGTTGTGGATGCGGATCACGGCACTGACCTTAATGCCAGTGATGTTATGAGATTTATAGTCCAAATGACAGAAACGAGAAAGCAGGAGGTCGTGAAAGGAAATAAACCTGTTGAGCAAATATTTTTTAAAACTCTTTTCAGTGTGGTCTGCTTTTAATTTCACCTCAGCAACCTTCACATACACCATGTTAGCAGTTACAATAATAACGATAATCACCAGGGGTCTGTTGAGCAGCCCTCTTCCAAACGGATATTTCCAACAGATTCGAGCTCCATCAACAAAAATTGGACCGTGTAATTCATCCTGTTTGTGGCTTGGGCCAATTCCTGCCTGTGCCAGGCCTCGATCCTGAAAATGGGAAAAAGAATCATATTCTTTTCACATTCAGACTATTCATCTGCTCAGAAGCTAGTGTGTAAACAAAATGATGTGATTCAATTCCATAAAGCAATGCTATCTTATCCAAATAAACTAACTCCTCCAGCCTCCTGCTCCACAGTGTCAATCTGCCATTCAGTGCTTCCATCTTGCTGAGGATTTGGCGTTCCACAGTTGGATCATGACTGATATCTGCAGTTGTTTCACTTGTTTCCACTGGGCCTTCCATCGGTAGTCTGTCCTCCAACTTGTAGGCAAACTTCCTGCAATTAGCCTGTGCTTTGGAGAGCTCACACTCCAGCTGGAAATGCGTACAGGTGAAAACACATGAACAATAAACAGCAAAGATAATGGCAACATTTATACCAAGCAGGTGCAAAAATAACTGCAAAGGAGTTTATAGGATTGTACATACATTCTTCAGGGTGTAATTGAGAGTCCTCATATGTTCTTCAGGTAACTGTAACAGAGGTTTCTTCTGCTCTAAGAGTCTGGCCTGGGTCGCTGCCAGGTTCCTTTGAGCAGTACGTACACGCATGTTGTAGTACATAATTTTCTTCATGACTGTGGACTAGAAGAAAAAGTGCAGAGTTTCAGTACAGCCAAAGAAGCTGCTCAGTAAGTCTGAGGAGCTTGGTTAACTGCTGCTCTTCTTAGTACCTCAGCTGCTTCTTTAACTCGCTTGCTTGAGACGTCGTTGGTGTCGAGTCGCTGGAGGCCCGGCATGTGGTAAAGAATGTGTATGGTGTAGTTACACAGCAGACACACCGGGTTTGGGGCTGACATGAGGTCCTTCAGTAATAGTTCTCTCAGATGAGGTAAGTGGGCGAAGACAGACAGTTCCTGTTACAAAAGAACATATGTTTGTGAGTGGAGTTTCTCGCAGTTCTGAGCAGATTGTACTCTGACAATCGCTACTGTTCCTCAAGAACAGACAACAAATAATTCTACATTTTATTGCAGCAAACTCAAAAGATTGTTTTACAAGAGGCTAAAGTAATTACGCCATAACTGATGTGTTATTAGCAGTTTAAAAAAAAAAAGAGTAGTACAATAGACAGCAAGTATAGAGAACAGACGCATGAATTGTAATTTTATAATAACAACCCGTAAGTGCAAAGGGATGAAAAGAAAAAACTAATTTAGTCGCTGGCTTGTTGAATGCACACTGAAAAGGAAGTTTAAAAATTAGCCACATGCCATTTATGTAGCTCAATAAGTCAAACACTTCTCCTGGAAACGGTCATTTTCTTTCTTCTTTTTCTCAATATTTCCTACACAGCAGCTAAAAAAGACATGTCACAATGCAATGACAGAGACGCAGAGACTATGGTGAATTGATAAACACTTAAAAGTCATCAAATCCTCGGTTGTAGCAATATAGCGGGCACTCACTGGAACAAATGGCAATAATAGCATTCTTTAAAGCAAAGGCGGGGTTTGGACAAAAGATGGACTGCAGAATATAATCTGAGATATGAACTCCCATTGAAGTACGTCCTGTTAGAATCATCTCGAACATGACAATGACTGAATAAAAAGCTTCAGAAAAGTGTCCACAATATATCTAAGATGTATAACTGCAGCAAAAACTAAAACTCAAGCTACGTAGTCTATCAAGATCCCACATCGAGCAACGAGCATAAGTGACTCATTTCTGAAAAAGGGTGCAAGCATGAATGTATATAATTGAATCTGGACTGAAAAAAAACTGAAATTATGTCTTATAAGCATGCAATGCACCCAGCCTATTGTAGAAATGGTTGAAAATCTGAACTGATCAAGACCCAGACATTTCACAAAAATTCAAGACCAAGAATTTCAATTAAAAAAAACAAAAAACAAGTATTTATAACGAGAGGATTTTGAAAAGCTTTTTTTTTTTTTTTTTTTTTTTTAAATCTTACCTTAAAGGACTTGATCTTGTTCCCGGAAAGATTAAGATGTTGAAGGCTGACATTACGATCAAGCTTATGTCCTTGCAAAGAGTTAAAAAAAAAAAAGTCTCGTATTATCATTTTCAGTGTTATTACAGGTCAACGACAATCCAACTTAAAATAAAACATACAACGGATTCCAAAACCCACCTATCTTTTCAATATTGTTGTCAGCAAGATTTAGTTCTCTGAGGTTTTGAAGTGTGTTCAACCCCTTTAAAAAAAAATAACCAAACAAATCAGACATGCTACTTTGAAAAGAAAATGCAAAATAATACCAGATAGACAAACAGACAGACAGACAGATACTGTATGTGAGTTCATAATTTGTAATTCATACCTCTATCTGACTTATGCAGTTGTTGTTGAGCCACAGCACTTGTAGGTTAATCAGCAATTCCAAATTCTTTATTTCACTGATTTGATTATCATAAAGGTAAAGCTTCTCTAGTTGAAGGCAATTCTGTAGTCCCGATATTCCCTAAAATACAGAGAAGATGGAGCAAATTAGATGTGCAGGTTTTACACGTCATACAACTTGTAGAACTTGCAACTATGCTGCAATCTGTAAAAAGTGATCCACATAAGCATAGGGATGTTTCATTAGACTCAAAAGTGGGAAGAAAATCCAAAAATCTAAAAGGTTTAAGAATTTCTGCAATAAAACATGTTTCAGTCAATCACAATAAAAACCACAGTGATGTGTATTATTCAGCTTTTAATTATTATTTCACTCAAGAGGGCCAGTTCTTATGATTAGACATCTTAGGAGCAAACAGACTTACAATCAGTTGGCACTGGACGACCCAGAGCTCCTGCAGCAGAGGGCAAAGTTCAAGGCCTTCAATGAGGCTTATGTTCTGTCCTACTATGGTGAGCTGGCAGAGCCTTGGAAAGAAGGACAGCCCGACCATGCGGGGATAACCAGAGAAGAAGACCTCCAAGGAGATGATGTTGTTCCCATCTTGTGCAATTTTTTCAAAGGACACTCCATTGGCCACACACTGTGGTGAAAAATAAATGCTTTTAGCACTAGGAAAAAAATCTATTTGAGAAGTGAGGCTACAGGTAAGGTGTGCAAGTGGCTCATCCCAAACTATATCTCCTTAGTAAAAATTTTAAGTGGCCCAAAGTGGGTGAATATATATTTATTAAATGTAGCACTTCCTGTGGTCTATAATGAGATAAATTGGTTTTTAATGTTTTAACTTAACTGTGTACACTGACTTTTCATGTACTTCTTGATGCACCATGGTCCAAGAGAAACAAAATGTGTTCATAAGGATGTGATGACAATAAAGTGAAATTTAAACTTACTGAGCAAAGAAAACTTAATCTCTAATACAGTATTTGATGCACTGAGTGGACACAACATTATCACAAATATTATAAAGTAGACAGAACAGATACTGTATATAGAACGTTACAAAAACTTAAATTTGGTGTTAGAGATATTGGTTATTTACACAAATGATGTATAATTTACAAAATTAACTATTTTAATCGTAAATTTAGTAAATTCTGTAGAATTTAATGAAATAAATGTTAATTTCAGACTCACCAGTTCTTTTGCGACCTCCTCTTCAGCGCGCTGCGTTTGTTTCTCACTCTGTATCATTACTAAATTGTCCTCAGGTGAGCTAACTTAAGTAAAAATTAAAACGGTTCATTTGTTACTATGACGCTGATCCAGTCATTCCTTTTGAAGCATAAATATGGTTAAAAATACCTGACGCAATGTGGTTAGCAGGTAAAGCAATACATTGATGCTAACTTAGCTAGTCATTAAAGATGTGCTACTAGAAGCCCATATAGTTAACTTTAGCTATGTTAGCTCGCGTCACTTTACAACGTCTTGAAAAGTGCCAGATTTAAATTTATATATTAAACTTAACTGGAGAGAATTAACTGTATTTTTCTAGAGCGAATACCATCACAAAGTCTCTGAGTTCAGAAATGTTTGGCATCAGCCCGTTTCCAGACAGGAGCGTCCGGTTACTAAGGAGCCATGTTGAAATATTTGGGATTCTATTGTCATTCTTGGAGTGACCACATGAGGGCGCCGTGGTGCAAGACAATTAGATAAAAAATTGTTCCTTTTATAGAAATATTATACTGTTATGAAACAACACACTTGGAATGCAAGATACTTGCTAACATCCCACTTTCTTAGTCTATAAGCCTGTATTTAGGACAGTTTTGTATGTGTCATTAATTTGAACTGACTAATGAGGCTGCAGAATCTCATCCCACCCACCGCATAAAACATCTTATTGCTCGTCGATGTTTACAAACATTAAACACTCATATATTTTTTTACCTTTCAAATTCGACTCTGCCCCAAATAAAGTGTTGATCATGAGCCACACAGCGGCTATGACGTCAGCGCTGGAGCACTGAACTAAAACAATCAACCTCACTCCTCTCGTTTTCTCCCCGACAGACCGCACCGCCTTATCAGCGGCGTTTAGAAACACCAGGAGAGAGAGGAGCTGCAGTGTGTTTGACTCACATCCTTGCGCAAAGACTGCATTCGCTTAATTATAATACACAAGCTACTCTATCCTCTGACCGACAACAGGGACAAGCATGTCTGCTCAGCCCGGCGAGGACCTAGGCTCCGAGGGGAAGTGGTTTGGGGATGACTATGAGAGAAACGGCCTGTTTGGAAGGACACCGGGCCGGTTCGACGAGCTACGTGAGGAATTTAAGCCTAGAGGCGGCGAGGCGGTGGGAGACCTGGATCAACAATTTAATCCTTTTCAGGAAGATGGGAAAAGGCCCCCCGTTACTATGGAAACTGCATCCACAGGTAAAGGGGACGATTGATTGGAGTTATGTATTAATGTGTGAACGAGTTCACCGTAGCCTATTTGTGCAGTGGTTGGTTTCGTGTTGTTACCAGAGGAACTCCATCAACAAACCCACATTTACATTTGGGGTTTAAATACAGTGAGAGAGAAGCAACGAGGCCATCTGTCGCAGATTCACACACACTTATCAGAGTTAAAACTTCTGGGATGAAAAACGCAAAATAACTAGCCTATACTCTAATAACTTCACTGATATAATTTAATAACAATATACAATGCTGTCACAACTATGATGCTAAAAGGAATAATAAATAATCCATAGATTTGGTTATGTTGTAGTGTCCATAAATTAGAAAAGATCAAATATGAACCATTATTTTTCATGCTACTCCACGGTTCTTGTTGATGGGATTAGAAAAAGGATCCAGATGGGATGCAACATGCATTAGCAAATAGCCTGTTGAGCTTTGAGTGGCCTGAGAATGTCCAATGGCATACCTGCTATTAAAAAAAAAAAAAAAAAAAAAAAATCATAATCAGCATTCTTTTTTAATATATTTTTATTGTAATTTTTGCTTTGTTACACAGAATATACAATTTTTACACACAACAGGTACATATGCATGAGTACACATACCCTTATACATAATATTAAGACAGTAGAAAATATCACTTGATTGCGTACACTCTTGCATTTTTAAGCTGTACTAAAAAGAGAAAATAAAATTGAAAAAAAGAGGAAAAAAAGGGTAAAACATCCTATAACAAGAACAAATTTGCTTCTCTGACAGACACTTTTGACAATCCCAAAAAGTATACTCTTTCATAAAAAGCAGACAAATAAATTAACATAATTGCATTCTTAATACTATGTGGGGTACAGCGATGATATAGAGCATAAGTGATTTCATAAGCAGCGACAGAAAATAAACTTATACAAACAGAGAAATAGAAGATTTTTAGTCTTGAAGTAACAAGTAGCAAGTGTGATGTAAAATTCTTGATTTCCTGTGTTTATATTCCCTTAAAGCAGGTGGATTATATTGTTGGTGGTATTATTGTTGTGTGCGAACATCATGCGTACCTCACTTCTAAGTCTGTCATTCTCCTCTCACAGCTTGGCTCATGCTGCTATTTTTAATCCTGAAGAAACAGGGCTCACTGTTTGCTTGGCGAGCAAAACTGGAGCCCAGCATTTTCATTCACGAATTCACTGAAATATTCATGAGATGATGTTTTAAAAAGCCACTGCCTAGTTTCCTGTCTTTGAGGCTTTCTCATTTCATTGGCTCTCCTAGTCCAAACCAAGCAAAAATCATTAGTTAGAACGTACAACATTAGGTATAACAATAGCATTTTATTATGAAAACACTGCAAAAAAGCTAAACTTATCATGTTGATGTAGTCTTGAGTATAAATTGTATGTGAAATAATGAATTTGCTTCTTTGTCATTTGTCTTGCATTCTAAAAAAAAAAAAAAAAAAAAAAAAGTAAACAAAGCACGCTTCAAACATGGTTAGGTTTATATTCCTAAAGAAAAAAAAATAGTTGCCTCTTATTGCTGTGACTCTTTCTCAGCGATATTCACACCAGAACACTAATCCACTCTGTCACTTATGTTCATGGTGAGCTTCATAGCTAGCAGGGCAGAGTGGACATTTTCCTCTTGAACAGCTATAGCCTGCCCTGATTCCTGAACAGCTATAGTCTGCCCTGATCTTTGTCAAACACATTTGCACTTGGAAACCCCTTCTGTACTAGTCCACTTGCTTTCATGCGCTGTATGCTTTGATGGTAGATAGAAGGGTTCACACAAACTATAATAGCTCAAATTTGGGAAAAATTCAAGCAATTTTACCAAGGCTAGAGAAGTAGTTTGGCCTTGGACCGTAAAAGCAGCGTAATTGTATCCTTCAAGATGTACAGAATTGCATCTCTAGGTAATCGATCCATTCCCGTCCTAAATCTTGTTCACAAGAGTGATATACCCACAGGTATCCGATAACGCTGATTTCATCTGTATTAAATTACCACAGTATACAACACTAGCCTTGGATCACAAACTTCAAGAAGCATGAGAAAGAAATCTGTGGAGGATATTGCTGCATCATGACCACGTCTGAGTGTTCAGCAAACATCCACCGCATCCTGTGCTAATTGCACATTTACACACCCTCACTTGCAAACAGTGACATCTCATCATCTCACTTTTTGATTATTCTTTCCAACAAGCTCTGTAGCGCACTGTCGTCATCTCATCACTGTAACTGTCAGCATCACTGTACTCATAATATTTCATGCCTTTTATGTGCATCATGGGAAACATGTTCTCCCACAGTTCAGTGTCTGACAGGCGGATTAGGTTTTAGTCTTTCTCCAGTGACAAGGACGAGACGGCAGAGTGTCTGTCTGGGTCGTTTCCATATCTCGGAGATACAGAAAGCACTTAGTGGATGCTGCTGGACTGCATAAGCCAGCAGCGCAGTGCATTTGTGCCTTTAGCTAGAGAGAGCTTTGTTCCCAGGGGGCCAAGCAGTGCTGTCTTCTCAGAAAAGATGATAAAGATACTAGATAATACCAGGGGGGAGGAGGGGAGCAGAGAGCCGAGCTTGTGATGAGAAGACTGATAGTTCAAATGATCAGACTGTTGGGGAAATACTGGAAAGACAAAGAAATTTTTTTTTCTTTTTGCAAATACACTTACATTACCGCTGATTAATGCAGTTAGAAAGCAGGTGCTCCAGTGGACAGCAGTGCAGTCCCAGTTGTGAGTCAGTTTCTGTAAACCTTCATCTAACATGAGTGCTTCTACTCGCAACTGTGAAAGAAAAAAAAAGAACGAAAGAAAGGAAGAAATGTGTTGTTAGGTACATCACACAAATTAATCTTTAGTCTATACAGTAAATGCAAGTGTGACTGATATCACCATTTTTCAGAATGATTTGGACCTTAGTGCTCATACTATGTTATCTGCCTGCTATCCATTCTCATTCATCCTCAGTTCCAAGGATCAATTAACTAATGCTGAGAGAAGGACACAGGTAAAGGTATAACAGTCTGGGCCAAAAAAAAAAAAAAAANAAAAAAAAAAAAAAAAACCTCCACTGAGGGGGACAATAACAAAGATGTTTGTCCTTTGATTCTTCTTTTCTTTTACAACAATCACCAGCATGTGAAATACCACAGTATGTCTCAGACCTTACTGTCTCAGTCCAGCTCTCTGGAAATCTCCAAGCAGAGATTCTTGCAGAAGTGCTCATGGAATTAGAGCGACTACCAGCAAAGGCACTTTCAGATGTAGTCCAATTGTGTCTAGGTTATTGTAGTCTACGTATGCCTGCCTCTTATATTCCTGAATGCCAAATTGTGTCTATACAATAAAGTGGAATGTCAATCTAAAGTTGTACTAAATTGACAGCTTTGACCCAAAGCAGGCAGCTTGCAGCCATGGAGTCTGGATCCTCCCACATCCTCTCCTTTCATCCAGAAAACTCTATCCAAGCAAGAAAAGCAGGATCGATGCAGTGAAAGGCAGGTACTGTACGTACCACAGCTCCTGCATCTGAATGGGGATAGATTAACTTTTATTTAAACTGTCTGCAGATTGATTTGCCAAAGAGCACTAGAACAACATTTGTTCCATATAGCATTGATTTTTAAAAATGGTGAATACGCAGATGTTACAGTAATTGTATGTCATGGATCAATATAATTCACAACAACTGAATCCCCATCACAGCTCTTCTCCCATTGACCCTCTTCTTATAATTATGTTGTACCTCAGTTCTCAATATAGACTGTCTGTGTCCTTCATTTTCTTCTATCCGGACATTTAAATGAGCTAAACTTAGCATTCACACAGACTATCCAATCATTAAATTGTCAACATGAATTTTATGTATTTAGTCCTCAGACTGTGACAATAAGGGATACACACAATTTTGTGATATTCCACGTTGTTAGTTTACGTTTAAGCGAAATATAGCTGCATATACAACAAATTTCACATTGCGCAACAATACAAAAGTAGCATAACAATAAGAACGTTTTTACATGTTAAATAAGAAAACCACACTCTTTTTTCAGGTCATAGGCACAGATGGCTTTTGTAAGAGGAGCCCTCTGAGCATTTGATGGATTGGTTTTCACAAGGTCAAGGAGTGAAAGAGAACTCCTGAAATCTGAGAGGGTCACAGATGGATTAATAACATTACCATACAGAAGATTTATGTAAAATAAAGCTTTTATAATGCTGAGGTGAACAATGCCGTATGCCTGGACAGCACATTTTGTTGAGGTCATAGACTGGAGGCTTCCTGTGTGGGGCTACCTCTCCCAAAGATCACCGGTTTGTTTGGTACTTTGTCTGTCTGTTGGTTAGCAGGATAGAGTAGCAAAGTTATGGATGGATGATTTAAATGAAATTTGGGGAACAGATAGACAATGTCAAGAGGGATAATTTATTAGATTCTGGAGGTGATCTGGACCTCAAAGTTGGTATAACTTCAGCCCTGTGCTTCCCGACCATGTCTTTGGAAGGCTGAAGCAGGAAAGGTTAGCACTTTAATATCAATGCTAATGTGCTGCTTTCAATGAAATTTAGCATAATAGCTCATTTTTTAAAAAGTTTTTTATTGGGGATTTTGTTGGCGGTATGCACTCTCGCCTTCTGAATTCATAATAAATAAGAAGGCATTCCATGAGTTGATACCCCCACCAAGGCCAACAAAATCTGGATCCTGGATCCAGAATATGATCTGGATCGCCTCACTTTTTCTTCTTAACATTATTTATCTGTCCCCCAAATTTAATCCAAATCTGTCCATAATGTTTTTAGATGTCCTGCGAACAAACAGACAAATAACAAATGCTGGTGATCATAGTCTTGGCAGAGGTAAAAATATAAACAATAAAACTACAGTGAGCCGGTAAGTGTCTTGAAGGTGGAAATTTTGCTGTTTATCAAGTCCCTCATGCAAATCATAACGTTTAATTTCAAAGTGGTAATACCTTCATTCTACAATTCTTTTGGTAATATCTGCACTCACATTTTTTGATCTGTAGCCTGATAATTAGAAGCCCATACCTGGTATAGCAGTTTGTCAGGCTACATTGTTCTGCACCATTTGCAAACTGGACAACAAAAGGACTGCCCCTTCACAGCGGTACTCACCAGGACTTATCTCCACCATCCATTCAGTGACATGATTATGTTATGGCTCAACAATGTGAGGGACAAATTCCTCTCTTGTCACGTCCAATCCCATCCAGTTGCAGTAAAGCATTTGTTTGAGCCTTTTGAGCCTTTTCCAAAGTCTGAGTGCCACGCCAAATCAGCAGATTCAAAATCCCTCTTAACGTTTGCAGATGCCTTACGTGACTGCTATTGAGGTACTCTGTAGTGCAACATATAGAACGGGCGAGTAAACAGAGGGGGTGGGTTGCTACCGGCAGTTCGTGGCTCCAGAGATCACCTCTCTCTCACAGTTTGTAGTGGCTGTGAGTGCATCCCACATCTGCACAGTCGGTATTTGTGCAGCGAATCAGTGAGTGTTAGATTATGGTGGTGTTGCCAGGGCAATGGCTGAGAAAACCTACACCACGGCATACACTAAGAGGATTATACATTGGTTGGTTTCAGCAGTACATCAAGGGCCTTCATGTCACTGAACAGAAGCTGCTCCAGTTCAGACGCTGCTAAACACAAAATAGATTCAAGCTCAACACTGTCTGGGTCTGCTGCTTTGTTTTTCCGTGATATAACCCCTCCCTCCTCCCTTTCCCAGCAAGGGTGTGTAATGTGTATGCCATTGTACTGTGATGTATTGTTAATGACTGTGTACAGCAGCATGTGCCGAAGCAGCACCAGTTGAAAAGACAGCAAAAGGAAAAGGTGGTGGAGCTGTTGAGAGGAAGCAGAGGGAGGAACGGGACATCCTGACCTGTTGGGTCCCCTGTCAGTCAGCCCGCATCCTCCAGAGCTAGACCCCAATGCTGTTATTCTAAATCTTNCCACCCCCTCAGCCAGCACATCAGTTGGACGCAACCTATTTATAGCTCCACCGCTGCCCTGGAATAAGCAGGGCTGGAGAGCAGGAGGAGGAGCCCAGTTTGTACAAGTGTAAACTGTGACTTGTACACAGAAAAATAAAGGAGCACAGGGCAAAGTTTAACATGAGGTGTCCTTTTCCATTTTTTTCTGCATGTGGGGGAGTGTATGCATTTTGTCTGTTTCTCAGTGGGGTTACATGACCCAGACCAGATGTGGGACAAGAAGCCTGCATGTTTGTTATTGAGAAAGGAAGACACCGACTTGACCTTGATCTCTGACATTATGGTTTGAAAATATTCCTATCAAGTCACTCATATACGTTAAATGGTATTTTAAAGCAAAGCACACAAACGCATGATTTAATGCAAACAATGACTGTCCATTTTGTATGGGGAGATGTGGGATTAGTGATTACAGAGCTAGATGTGACTACAGACATCCCCTTTGCCTGCATGATTTAGAACCGTCTCTGGTTGTGACACTGGTTTTGGGGGGCTGAACAATCTCCCTTTGTCCAGGCCTGGGTACAAGTGCCCTCTGTTACTGCTGCCTCACTGATCTGCATCCAGTCTGACTATAATGCTCTCATAGTGTCCCTCTCCTTGGCAGCAGCATAGCCCTGGCAATCTACCTTATTGTTTTTTAATAATCAAACAGCCGGGTTATGATCATGTGAAATAGTGTTGTCATTCTTTCTTGTCATTTTCAGCCAAAAAATCTATTTAGAAAATACAGCTGAAGCTTTTTATTTTAGAAGATACTGGGTAATGATGGTATGTGACCTCATGCACTGAGTTTCAATTTTGTCTCTCATTCTGTTCCGACTCTGTAGATGACCACATGTCTGGCCTGTTTAGGAAGCCAATGAATGATGATGGTGATGTGTATACCTCCCTGCTGTCCAATCAGAGCTTCACGTCAGGTAGAGAGGCCTCCTACCTGTCAGACGACCTGAAGACCACAAAGTCCTCCTCTGGTTCCTCTGCGCTGGACCATTTCTCCAGTGAAACTTATGGCAACTTTAGCTCCAGCAAGAAGATGATTTCTGACCTGGATGATGACATGCCGAAAGATAAGATAGAGGCCTACAACTATATGGACATCAGCCATGGCGATGACCTCCATGGCCAGCGGCAGGGGCACAGTATTGTGGACACCGCATCAACTGGACGCGACTCACTAGGCAGCTACATGGACAAGAGCCCCGGAAGAGATGAGGAGGAGAAGGAGGAGGAGGAGGAGGAGGATGATGAGGAGGAAGATGAAGAGGAGAACCTAGGCCCAGCACTTGGCTCTCACTCTTTCCCCTATGTGGAGGAGCCGTCTGATGAAGAACTGTCAGATTACCGCTCCTATCGCAACCTGAGTGACACCCCACAGGGTGCCAGCCCAGTGAAGATCACCTTGACCGAGTCCCAGTCCTCAGCTGCCAAGGCTGAGCTGCAGCCACAAGCTCCAGTCAGCATGTCTGAGCGTGAAAACATCCTCAGTGTGGGCCTGCAAGGTGTTCCCACTGTGACACTATCAGAGCCAGAGGACAACAGCCCTGCTTCCACTCCCAACACTTCACCAACACGTAGGCACTGTGCACTGCACACACAAATCCTATCATGTAAATGCTGTGATCCCACCATTAATGCTCCAAAACGAAGATGATTTTTGTCAAGCTCTGCCTCTCTCTCATCCCTAAGAATGCTCAGTTGCCTTTGAGATATATTGTATTTGCAGTTGTGTCTACATTTCTAATGTTAAAGAAAATTCTAATACCCTTTTTTTCTCTACATTTCTTTCTGAGCAGAGAAAGAATTCACTTCCCGTGACATGTTCAAGGATGATGCAGCGAAGCCTGCAGCTCCCAGAAGCAGCCCAGGCACCAAGAGCAGCAGCAGGGAGCATGATGGCAGCAGTGGAGAGTCTGGAGATTCAGAGATTGAGTTGGTCTCTGAGGAGCCTCCCCTCAGCGAGTCCGGCTTTGGAACCAAGGCCACTAGCAACCCATTTGCCCAGCCACCTAAAAGCAAGGGTACATTCAGCCAGCCTGGCAACCCCCTCGAAAGTCCCCCAGGCTCCAAGGGTGGTTTCGGCCTGGCTGGCAACCATGCTCCACCCACAGCCTACAGCATTCTGAGGGAGGAGAGAGAGGCCGAGCTTGACAGTGATCTCTTCATTGAGTCTGCATCTGAGGAGAGCCCAAAGAGAGAGCAGGGCTTTAGCGGCCCCAAACAGGGAGTCAGCCCGCCCTCTCCCTTGGCTCCCAGTGCCATCCCTCCCCGCAATACAGAGGCGATGCCCGCTGAGCCCTTGATCACTGAAAAGGTCAAGACCCCAGTGAAACTAGAGGAAGATCGTCCCACCAAGCCCAAGCCCCCCACTGCTGCCGTGCCCCCAGAGGTGCGCTTGGAGAGACCCTGCCAGGAAGACATGCACAAACACACCAGCGAGGGCAAGGAAGACTTAGGGAAACTTACTACTGCCTCAATCTTTCTGGAGTCCTTTGACAAACAAAAAGGTTAGTCATTTTACCCATTCTTACTTAAACTTTGGTGTTCTAGGGATAGACAGTCTTCTTAGTTCTTTACAAAATGTAAGGATTAAACTAATCTCTTTGTGGGAATATTGTAATTTCACAACAGCCGTCTGTAATGTTATTTCTCCTTGGCTTATGAGCCATTATCATCGTTCGCTGGCTTTACAGAAGTAGTGCTAACAGAGTGTGGAACAGGTATAGTGAAAATCTGCTGACATGCCTTTGTGCGTGAGTGGAAGTCCTAACACATCTTCAAAACCTTCACATCAAACATAAAAACAGTTTTTGAAGGATTGAAAGCATTTTTGTGGCTAAATACAGCATTTGTGTTTGTTTACCTCCTTTTGTTATCTGCATGTTGCGCTGTTGCATTGTTTGGATGACAAGGCCAGCAACGTTGCTAAGAGAGATGGGATGTTGTGGGAGTGACTGTACCAGGGATGAGTGGGAAGCGCCTGTGCTGATGATGAAGAATCCTGAGGTCTGCTTCCCTCTGGTGGTGCACGTAGGGAAAATAAAAGCAGAGTTAGGATGCATTGATTCCCACAATAGAAATAAATAGTGGAACGGAGACCCAACAGCTATATTGCCAAAACTTGTACACGGTGCTCTCTGATCTCAGTGGAATCAGGTACACATCACATTATTCAATTATGGATATTAAGAAAAAGTTCTGTATGCTTCAAATTCCCACAACAGCAAAGTATTTGGCTCATAATATCATTCTTTAACATCCTATAATCAAACTGAAACACATTCAGGGAGAATTACTGCTGCCTAAGCTGCAGATGTGATTCGTCATTCTGACTTCCACTGGCTGTTTGCTCTGTCCTTGTAAAAAGTGGGTTTACATAACCCTGTTACATCAGAACTGGGGCACCTTCCTACTTTTCGGTTTGAATGATTCTGCCTATACTTCGTGTAGTTTCAGTGATAAAGAAATCATCTCTGAACATTTTTTTGTTTGCACTGGTCTCAATGGAGACGTGCATGATTCTTCTGAAACAGCACAGTGTGCTACTCTGATGGTCCTTGGTTCAGCTTTAAGTGATAACTGACTCATTTTAATACATTTTTATAGGTATACAATCTAATGTGATTGAATGGTACCTGAAAAATGCTCCTCTTGATTTGTTTACTCAATTGTAAAGAAAATTCTAGAAATGCTAAAAGCAGGTCGTGTATTTTTTTCTCCACCACTAGAGGGTGCGGGGCATCTTTGTCACTGCTGCTCCATTGAAGAGCAGCAGACATTGTTTTTATCAGGCTGTGCACTTCCACATCGGTTGCCATAGCAACAGCAGTGGGGGAGCATGTTCAGAGAAATATATTTTTTGTCTCTTGGTTACTATTGGCAATGAGGCCTGTCAATGCTGCAGTGAGAAAAGGTGTGAGGTGTGGCTGTCTGCATTTGAGGTGGTGGTGGTAGCGAGGATAGCATTCAAATTCATGTCNCCCCACACACACACACACACACATGGTTGTTTTCTGCTTAATGTCGTAACCACAGTGACTGTGCTGTTTCTTATGCATGTAGCTTTTAAGCATTCCACATGGCTCCTTCAGACACAGATCTTTATACACACCCATTTGCATTACAAATGCATTCTGGGGAGGAAATCACACAGCACAGACACATCCTGCACTAAACAAGGACTGTAATGCACAGTGTCTCTGTTATGAATTATTAAGGGATAAGCACTTTGGCTCTTTAATAATTAGCGAGCCATAGTGGAAAGAGCTATTTGAAGCTGTGTCTACAACATTAGACATTGGGCAATGCAAATAAAGAACAGTGGAGTTGGGCATTTGCCACATTTTTCTTTAGCAGCATGTGATCTCTGTTACAGCCATATTGAATCTTAAAGAGGCTGTTAGTTATAAAGCAAAGAAAAAAACTGATGTTTTTTTTTTTAATTAAATGGATTCGCAATCTTCTTGGTTCCATGGCATGTGGTAACAGTCTATATATTTGGCCTATGCTCTTTATTATATTATTATATTGATATACACCCAGCAGATGACGATCCATCTGCTGGGCGTAGTTTCTCATCAAAGGATATGTGGGGTAACTGTTCTGCATGTATCCCACTATTACCAGCCTGTTCTGAGGCTTTGTTAGGGCTTTTATTGTGAAAGCCAGAATACCTTCCCTTTCAAGAAAACAGCCTATCCTCCGACCATCACCGCCCACTCTTTCTTCCCCCTAGGCTCTTAATCATTGCACGGATGGTTTGCTGCTGCAGCAGGAACTGTAGTGTGGTGTTTAAAATTTTACCCCCCCCATCTTCCCCAGCACACACGCACACAGACATCTACATACGCAGTTTCCCTGCTGCTTCTCCTCAAGTCAGCGCTGCTCAGTCTGTGTGCTCCGCAAGCCGGCAGCACCTTGGAAACCTTTCCTCCCTCCCTCTCTGTCATCTCAGCCTCTCTTCTGCGTCCTTTGCACCATTCATGCCTTTCTGGGATGAGTGACTGAGTCTGTACAACCGAAGAGGGAAACAAAGAAGAAAGCAGAGAAGATTAAGAGAGAGAGAAAACAGGGACATAACTGATCACCAGCATGCAGGCTACTGCAGACGTGACCAAGAAGGAAAGCTCTTGGAGCAGCTGGAAGGGCCAGGGTACTGCTGTGTTTACTGTGATTTACTCATCAACTGTCTGTGTTTTGTGACTGTGAGAGATGGAGTGTTATCTCTGCATGTAGGTTAAAGATTCATGAAACGTGTAGGTGTGTATTCGTGAATGTGTGTGTGTGCCTTCCATGTATACATTTATCATCTATTGTATTTGGAAGAATCAAACAGCATCGTTTACCTGCACCCCCTTTCACATGGACACGCCCTAGTGGCTGATCTTATGCTGCATGTGTGTGTATGATAAAAACAAAGAGGACAGGGGCGAGACACTGGCGGGTGTTTTGGAAGATAAATGTATACAGACCCGCATGCTGGGAGCCATCTGCTTCAAGTGCATTTTAATTTCATGCCAGTGCTCGGCCGAGGCGTATCATTGTTATCACCCTCCCCGCTTAGCAACTGTGCAGGGGAGCTAGTTTTTATATGGCGTATGCTCTGTTTTTTGTGTAATGAGGCAGTCGGAGCATCTGACGGCACTGACAGACTGTCTCTATAGTAACCAGGGCACACCCATCCTGATTACATCAGCTCTATCTGCTTGGCTGCCATGGCACCTTGCAGAGACTGGGCTGGAGGAGTGCATCCTCCGTCTGTCTCTTTCCATTGCACTGAGGGCTGCAGCCAGAAAACAGGACTAAGAGAGAAAATGGCTTCCTGTCCTCCGCATTGGTGATGGCTCAGCATCTGCCATCATTTTAGGTTTGGATGGGCAGTGAAAATTAATACAATGGGTAGTTCATTGTATCAACATCTATTGATTTTTTATGTCAGCCTCATATAAAACATAAACAATGGCACAACTCTCATTTGTCGTTACGCAGATTCTACTGAGTCATTGTGGCCTGGATTCATGTGTGACTCTTAACAGCTTATTTGATGGGATCCATTTACACTGATAAGCAGTGTAATACAAACCATTAGATTAATTTCTACAAGGTGACATAAATGTTAATGGAGTTGTTTATGGAGTTGCTTTACTCCATAAACAAAAAATGAGATACTCTTCTGTGTAAAGTAACATGCTGGTAGATATATGCCACAGTGTGAATTGGGGAATACAGTCTTCTTTCCATAAATCATCACGTAAAACTGTATTTTTAAAGTCTTCTATGACAAGTCACAAAACAAGAAAAGACAAAGATTCTGTTCTGAGGTGAACAGGAGTTTTGCTGAACATGGGATGGCTGCAGATCTGGTCTCAACACGTACATATGTATACGTAGGTCAAATTCCTACTGGCTGATGTGTATGACTTAGTGAATTTGAGAGACTTTTGGGGAATCTCATTTGCTGTTGTTCCAAGTCACTCTTTATTTCAGTTTATTTAGTTTTTGTGTCAAATTTGTCTTTGACAATGAAAATTGAAGATCACAAATTCAAACTTTATGATGCACTAGTTGAGGACTGCAACAGCAAACAGACAGGAAAACAATACAGTGACAGCAATTACCAGTGCAAAAGTACATTTCTTCTTTGATATGACAGCTAATAGAGCTAATAATTACAGAAAACATATTGAAAGAAGGGACAGTTCAGATTTTTTGACATAAACTGATAAGTTACTGTCTGATAATGATATAATCTGCATAGACAGGGAGATAATTTAGAAAGCAGATAGTGTCTGACAGAAATGAAAGACATTGCTCAAAAACTTTAGTGTATTTCTGATGGTTTATCTGTTCAACAAACAAAATAGTTACAGGTTACAGAAAGGTCTGAAAGGAGTTATCAGTCACTGAATGCACTAAAGATGTTGCATTCTGAGATGTGTTGTGCTTTAAAATGTTTTTACTGCAGTTGACATCTGTCTTACAAGTAGCTGGTTTGCCACTACACATGCGTTATGTCAAAAAATCTGAAAAATACAGTACTTTTTAATATCAAAATGCGTGCTAATATTGGTCACATCCTACTAAAGCCTCAAGTCGTAAATCTCTGCATCTCTGTGTGTTTGCACGCTGTGACTGAAGGCTTGTTTGAGGACACACGGATGTCTTCAGTGATTTAATGAGGTCAGGCCAAACTAGTTTCACTAAGAAAGGGAGGAGGAGGACCAGATTATTGCCACTGGTGTTAACATTATTCTGGTTTTTGCTCTGTGTGGAATAAGTGAGGCTTGAGTTATATCAACAAAGGGTTTATCAGACAGTAAATGTACTTCCTGTACACTCTGATTAAACATCCTGTGTTCATTCTGCATTATTACGTTTCCTGAGGGCCTCAAAGACCTGACATAAAACCCACAGTTATGCTGATATTTTACTACTGTAAAAACTAATCAGGTTTTCTATAAACCTTAGAATGAAAAACTGAAATGACACCCCAGCTGTCACAAGTATAAACTAGCTACAATAACTATATTAGGCCCATAATGGATTGTAGCTTTTAATGCTGTGATTTAGATTCTAAACAAAATCTAAGCTAGTAATGCCTGACATTACTAGTTAACATTCTTATTTGGCTGTTTTTCTAATTTGCTGACTTGGACTTGACAGCTAATGGCTCCATGTGAAACTGGGCATTGTCCTTTTGTCTTCTTCGATAAAAGGACTGGCTTTCTTTCCATGTTGCGGTTTAGAGACACATTATGTGGCACTGATTCTCCAGATATAGAGAAAATGAATCTCTCTTTATTCCCAAAGGAGCTTTCTCTCTCTCTCTCTCTCCCTCCCTCATCCTCTGTCGGCACCTCCCTTCCTCTCTCTCGCCATCTCTCAGTGAGCGGTGGGGAGAAAATGGAGCATGGTAACTATGGTAACTGCATCAGGCAGGTGCTCGGCAGAGCCCTGCCACCTAAGCATTTGAATGGAGCCGTAGAATAGAATATGGCTACAATTTACAGTTTTATCACTAGAACAATGTTTGCGTTCTCTCATGTAGGCTGTGAACTTATAAAATGAAATGTGTGAACATACAAAGATACAAAGATTTCTGAAAGGAGCTCAGCTTACATTTTGATACGTTGTCTTTATTTTAGTCCTTAGTCATGTGTCAGTGAGGCTCAATATAAAAGGCTCAATATAAAAGAATTTATGTGTGTGTGTTGGCTTGCAATGTGGTTCTTTGGCAACCGCACCCCATAGATGCCCCCTCCCTTCCTCCCTCCTATGTCCCCCCTCTGCTCAAGCGAATGATGATTTGCTAGTGTGGCTGTGGCCCCTCCCATCCTGTTAAGAGGGGGGGGGGACTCCCCCTTCACTCCTCTCCTTTTGTCTGTGGATAAAGCAGCTGCCTCTTTCCCTGTTCAGCCATGGGAGCCACAGGTCAGTACGCGCTTCTCCTGCACTAGCTAAAGCTTTTTGGTCTGCGTGGAGTCTGTGCAGCACATCACAACGCACAGTCACTGCTGCCGGTCAACACCTGGCTGTAGCAGAGCTGTCATGTCTGTTAATCTCTCTTTGTGTTAACAGCTGCTGTATGTGCTACCTGTGCCTGTTTGTGTGTGGGTATGTGTGTTACTCTCAGAGCATCTCCATTCAAACCAGCAGAAATGTGGACAGAGTTTTACAGTGCTGGCAGTAACAATGGCCACTATGGGGAGTGGTACATGCAGTGACACAGATCCCTGTCCCACTCAGTGAATGAGTAGCGTCTTTGAATGGGAGTGGGGGGGCAGAGCGGTAAATTACCACGGGTGACTGATGAGAGGACAGATTCTACTTGTTTTATTTTACAGCATGGGAACAGTTGGTATGTGGGTGGCACAAATTCACTCAGTCATGATAAGTGTTCTCTTGCCGCCCTGTTTTAGTTTGCCTTTTTGGCATCCACATATGCCTTTGAATAGAGAGTAAAGATGGCCGTCATCACTATTCTGCTCACAGCTCCACGGCTAAAATTAGAGCAGGCAGGCAGGCAGGAGAGTATAGGAAGAGGAAGAGAAAGACACCCGAGGGACCCTTGCAGTGATTTCCTCATCTGTACAGGCACTAACTTAACGTTAAGGCACCAATTCTGCTCTATCACCTATAACATGTAGGACTGCCAGGTATCAAGTAGGTGAATCGTGAATTATACTTAGGCTGTTTAGGCTGTCTGATCTGCAGTCATGGTGGTGTAGTCATTTAAGTCAGTATAGGTGAAACAATGAGCTGACAGTTCTCATGGAAACAGGCCTGTGTTTCCAGCCAACATAGATGACTGCCAGAGGAGGACCATATCAGCCGCTGGAGCTGTAACGCTACACTGGGCTAATCCTTAGTGATCACATCTTGTTCTCATCTTTACTAGTGCCCCTGAATTACAGGCCTCAGCACCCAAAGTACAGAATGGAAGTACTGAATGAAAGAAACATTCAGGGGGATATATACATTTTGCTATTGCACATCCCACTGGTTGTATGAGTAAGTTAGAGGAAATCACATGGTCTCATTCCATTAATGGATCCTTCGTCACCCACCACAGTCGCTTGTCTGGCCAGGTCACTTCAAGCTGTTATCTGCGAACTGCTGATAGTGCTTCTGTTTCTGCTACCAGTCAATCATTAATTTGTTCTGTAAACAGCTGTTACATGTTTACTTTCAGGGTATTCAGTGGTTGTACATGCATGAGACCAGATCAGGTGGTGGCTCCTCACGATAAGCACGTCAGATGCAGAGGAGAAATGCCTCTGGTCTGGAACGTGCCAACTCTGCGTGGCACTTGTTCAACAAGTAAGAGCTGACTATTATCTTTAGCAAAGGCCGCTCTATATATAGTGGAAAAGAAACTCAAGTGCTAATTCAACCTCTCAATCTAACCTAATGAAAAGCTAGGTTAGGAAGCTAGATCACGGATCACGTGACAACCCAGGCTCTCTGAGGATGTTCAGTTGTGAACAGCTTCCAGTTATTTGACCCAAATGTGTGCCATGCAGTGGCCTAATCTACTTTGAGAATGATGCAGCCATGGATGCATAGGCCTACATGTTACAGAATGGGGGGTTTGGGTCATGCCCACACAGTCCTTACCCTGCTGTCCTTGTTCCGTCCTTCCCCCCACAGCTATTGACCTGCTCTACTGGAGGAATGTGAAGCAGTCGGGGGCCGTGTTCAGCAGCGTGCTTCTGCTTCTCTTCTCACTGACCCAGTTCAGCGTGGTCAGCATTGGAGCCTACCTAGCCCTGGCAGCCCTCTCTGCCACCATCAGCTTCAGGATCTACAAGTCTGTGCTTCAAGCTGTACAGAAAACCGATGAGGGCCATCCTTTTAAGTGAGCAAGACAGAAAGATGATGAGTAGTGTGCACATTTATGAGGCTATTAATCATCAACGGGATTCTGATGATCCTACATATTCATGAGTTCTGTTCCGTTTCTGTCCGTTATTTCTTATACCAGATCCTACCTGGATATGGAAATCGCTCTATCTCAGGACCAGATTAGTAAATATGCTGACAAAATCATGCTGTACACCAACACCTGTATGAAGGAGCTTCGCAGGCTGTTCCTGGTACAAGATCTGGTCGACTCATTGAAGGTTTGGAAGCTTTTCTGCTCTGCTGGAACACCTTCTGTCTGGAAGATCAGTGCACAATATTAAAATTTATGTGCCAACAGCTCATTCTGATGAGACACACACACACACACACACAGACACATACTGTATATACTTACACAAGCTAGTTACTTTGAGTGAACTGGGTTTGTCTGGTCATTTTTTTTTCAGTTTGCTGTTCTGATGTGGCTGCTGACCTATGTGGGCGCTCTCTTCAACGGCCTGACACTGCTTATCTTAGGTAAGGTCTTCCCAGCACACTATTTAGCAAGAAACATAATTAACAATGTCAAAATAAATGTATTTCTTGGGTGATTTATTTATTTAATCCACTTTCAAATAGTGCTTTGTCCAGTATCTGCTTACTTTTCCTATTTACGCTAGATAAGTCTAGTGATTGGGGTGTGTCTGGGGGCCCTGTTGGCACATATGTGTTCCTGTTTGAGCATATTCCCACTGCAGGTCAGAATACTGTAACCTTAGTGTTTACTTTCACCCTGCCTCTGCAGCTGTGGTCTCTATGTTCACCATGCCTGTGGTCTATGAGAAACATCAGGTAGGAATTTCAGCTGCTCACTATCTCAAGTCAACATTGGCTTGGAACATTTAGTCCAATTTTTACATGATTTCACTCCTTTCTGCTTTCAGGCACAGATTGACCAATACGTGGGACTAATACGAACCCAAGTTAACTCTGTGGTGGGGAAGTGAGTATTTACTAAAACTTTTAAGTTCATATAGCATGTAAGGATGCATGTTGCCAGAGGCACCAATTCCAGGGTCGGACAAATCAAATCAATCAACGTTCACAGCTCATAGGTACACTGTCGACTTGTCCATGGTGCAATTTTGATCACAAAATATTTATCTGCATCTCTAAATTCATTAAAATGTCACAACTAAATTACATGTTGCATATTGAAGACTGAACCAATTAGGAGGAGCAATGTACTTTTCACAAAATGCCAACTGGCAGCTGATTACATGGTTTCATTGCTTCGTATTTGACTGTTCTTGACTGAAGGAAATCTTACTAAAATGGTTTTCAAACTACAGCCCAGAAGGGACTTTGGCCTCTAATCCTTCATGGCAGCACCTGAAGGATTACACAAAATACTGCATATACAGGATTCACTTTGTGCTTCTGTGTCATTGCCACCAGGCTCATTCACATCATGGTCAAACAGTTTAGAATATCAAGTCTTAACTCTTTGGCCAAGAAATACGAAAGACATCATGCATGATACATAGGTGTACTACGGATCAGCTTTGTAGAAACAAAGATTTTTTGACAAAATCATAATTGTAGTTATTTAATTGACCAAAATGTACTAGTCTAAGAGTCACTGGAATAGGTCTTATTCCTAAACATTCCAGAAAAATGTAAAAATGTCAAATGACTTCAGGCCCAAAAAGACCTCTGAACTAAGAAGGAGCTCTGACATGAAGTGAAGCAATGCATAGATACAGATCTTTGCCACCAAACTCATTCACACAACCCAGCCTGACTGGACATATCTAGAAGAGCTGTAATAAAGGCATCCCATCCCGAAGATTCTTCCTTTGGATCACCTTTGTCCTAAAACAGAAGTTTTTGACAATTTGATATGAATTGGGTGCAACTGACTGAATTGCAGTGTCCCAGGGAAAAGTCTGAAGTCATAAAAAGGGTCAAGATTTACAAGTCAGACTCTAATAAAGTAAATCAAGAAAGAGCTTTTAGGAACAATAAGTGTTTTGCCTCCTTCATTGTAACTTTTTGTACAATACCTTGTTGTATTAATGGTTGCTTTCTCTGTGCAGGATCCAAGCGAAAATCCCCGGGGCCAAGAGAAAGGAGGAGTAAACCTGTCTGTCTCACTGCTAAGCTGACAGTCCAGTCCAGCTCAGAGGCAGGCAGCTCGTTCACTGCTGGAGAGCCTGCTCGTCATCTGTGGACCGTAGTGCTTTATCATTTGGTGTTATATGAAATCATCCACTGGAGGAGCCTTCACTTGTCTATAGCAGTTAAAACACTAACACACACACACACACACACACACACACACACACCGTTAAAGTCACGTACATAATCCTGTTTCTAGGTAGACAAGTACACAACTCGAAACAAAAAAATAAGCTTTTTGTGTTGCTTGTTATGAAGTGCATGAAGTCAAGCCTTGGGTAAATAATATTTGGTATCTTTTGTGCAGTTTTTAAAATCACGCTACATTTTTGCTTTGCAGTGCTTACCAAAAAAGTGTAAGGTTTGGCACAAAAAAAGCTAAATGCCCACAGAAGTGCTCTGCTGCTGATGTTAAATAAATACTGCTTCATGTCTGAGTTAGCAGGTCAGGCTTCTCTCAGTATATGTCAATATCTATAAATATCAAAATGATTTCCTTTTGGTGTTTCCAAGCACAAAATAATTTAACAATATCCGTGTTAGATGTGGTAACTGTAGATTTTTTGTTTTTTTTTTTTTTTNTTTTTTTTTTTTTTTGCTTTTGTATAACCATAAGGAACGATACACATGCTCATGTTTTAGGTACTGTTGTTCAACTACTATGAAGACAAGGAGTATCTGGTGATATTTAGCTTGTTTGAATAGCTGTCCAACTTTGTACTATGTTCAACTATACTCTGTAGTTCTTTAGACCCTGGACTCTAACTATTTGCACTTACGGTATGTATTTAATTACAATAAGAACAATAAATGTACCTTGATGTATAACATCTCTTCAGACATGTCACTAATGAGTTCATGTTCACAACATAACTTCAGGTTTGTAACAAACTGATTTAAGAAGGTTAACCCCTCATGGGTAGACAGCATGTATAGTAAACACAGAAAACTGTATGGGTGTGCTATAAATACAAGCCTGTGGCACAGATGCCCCTTTTGTAGTAAGAGTGTAGTGTGTTGAGGTGACAAATATAACATGGCTCTCAGGTCACATGAAGTGCTCCCGTGTTTGAATGGAGACTGACAAGCCTCATCTGTTCCAACACAACACTTTTTAATTGACCGCTGCTGAAGCAGTGTTTCAAGATCAAGACTCAAAACTACATTCTCATTTAACTCAAACGTACTTCTCTTAACAAGATCATTAAAATAAATCCAAGATTTGTATGATTTGAACTTTTCCAATCGCTGTTAAACAAAAGAGCAGGTAAAACAGAGGTCTTTCAGATGTTGAGGATGGTGGTGGGATGCAGCTGGAAGAGAACACCTTTGGTCTTTTTGTCTCCAGGCTGAACAATATCCATTTTCAGAGAAGGATCAACCTGCAGGTCCAATACACACACACACACATTTAAATTGTTACTAGCATACTTAAAATGATCAGTAATAGTAAAATGATCAATTGGACATACCTGGTTCCATTTCTCTGGTTTCTCGTAGTACACTGGAGTCACAGCTTCTCTTGGAGGTGATTTGGTGAACAGTCTGCATTACACAATATGAAGCAGACAATAATTGCATATACACTGTTTAGGCATTTGAGTTTATTACCAGTTCCTCTGTGTGCGTTTGTGTGTGTGAGAGAGACCTTATGAGTCGTTCCTGGCAGTCCTCCTGCAGGTGGCTGATCCTGTCAGGCCCCAGATGCAGGGTGCCATTGGGCCCCTCACAGACTAGCTGGTTTATAGCTGCTCGCAAGGCATTTATCTGACCACCAAGAAAACACAGAAATGAACAGTAACGCATGGGAGGAAGTGCTACATCAGGCAACGCTGGCGGGACTGTGATCAGAGGCACAAAGCCGAGTGCTCAAAATCAGACCAGCGTGAATATCTTATGGATTTTTATTACTGCTAGTGCATCATTTTTAATTATTATTTATGACTAGTTGTTGTGACATCTGACACCACAAAACATAGTTTATTAATATTTCATGAAAAAGAGTTCTATGAAATAATTCCAACAATGTAACAGATAAAGTATTGCTTAATGTCGTAATCATCGTTTCACCAGTAGCCAGAAACAGTTCTGATTGAAGTTCTTTTACAGTACTGAATCATCAGCGTCAAACAGACAATGAAAGCAGCTTTGCCTGTAAGCTGTGTTGATGTACGGAAAGGATGTGCCGACAGCTAAATAAGTACAGCTGGCAATAACAACCAATGTAACCTGTAACCAATCAGAGGCCTGAAAAACAACACCAACAGCTTTGACAAATGTATTATAATCCATTTTTGATCAGCAGAAAATCTGTGATGCCCTTTAGTGTGTGCGGCCTAGCTGCTACCCGATCATAGATTTGTAGTTTGAAAATGATAGCATGACAGAGGTGAAATAGTGCTAAAAAAAAACAAAAAACTGATATAATCATTTTTATTTAAGTATGCCACTTAGGCTTTGTGCAACAAAAAGAGCGACTTAAAAGCTAAAGAAGCTACCTCAGTGATGTCTTCCACATCAAACCTGATGTCAAAGGCAAGCTCTATGTCCCAATCAGGCAGGATGCCCTCTTGATTGTGAGTGTACCACCCCAAACCACAGAGGGCACCAGTGTAGCAGGTCCTCTCTTCATCAGTGCTAAAAAAAAAAAAGAGGGCAGGAAATAATGTTTTAGATTAACAAGGACTTTTTTTCATGCTTCCTTTAAGATGTGCAGTGGCACATGTATCTTGACTCACCGCAACTCCATCACGGGGGTGAAGAGCATCATAACGAGTGCAGGCAGTCCAGGGATGTCTGGCATTAGGGAGGTTTCCTTCAGCACGATGTTTGAACCTGCAACATATCCGCACACCTAAGCGGTAAATGAAAGCCTGCTGAATCCTCATCAGTGTTTGTGTCTCTGATGAGGTTGTGTATCTGCTACCTGTAGTGTTGACTGACACGTTCCCGGCCACCAGCATCCTCGCGTGTTTGTTCTGAGGGTTTTCGTTCAGGGCCAAGGAGTTGATGCTGCTCTTATCAACAAACACTGTCCTGGAAGGAGAACGCAGAAGCGTCAGGTAACTTGCGACCACGTTTAATTTGATCTCACTAGTATGTGACGCTTACTTGAAGTGGGTCTTGTGGCTCAAACTATGGAAGGTGGATTTGTAGGGGCTGGTTGGTCCATACACAGAAACCTGTGACAGCAGAGGGGTCAGACAAAGCATTTCACACCATGATAAACCGAAAAACATCAACTGAGCTGCTGAAATGGCTCCATCTCTTGGACAAACTGAGACCAACCGACGGTGCAGAGGCGACGCCATCATGTGGCAAGCTCCATTAAAGACACACATTTCTTGGAGCTGACTGAACATTGGCAGTACATCAAAATGTGCTGTAAAGTGTCTTGCCTTTTTCTTGGAATAGGACTGGGGACTTTTGGAGAAATGGGCGACCAGGTTGTCAATGAGCTGCTTCTCGTCTTTCTTGCGATTCTGCCAGGAGCTGCTGATGACATTGGGTGCGTATGTACCTTTTTCCATATCCCGGTATAGGGACACCAGCACTTCATGGATTTGCTGCAAGAACACACACACACACATGCAAACAAATTAGACATCTAAAATAAAAATAGCAAAAAGCATGGTTTTTGCTAGCCAATGTTTTTGGATCTGGGTTCAGATGGCTGAAATTTTTAACCGGCTACTTTTTCTTCAAACATCACAGTTGAAAGCTCTCATAAAAACATTATTTCCTGCAGTGTGTTACAATCACCAAGGGATATTTTAACGTCAATATCCTAAAAATCCATTCCTCTATGCTTTTAATTTGGAAAAAAAAAAAAAAAAAAATCAAAGCAAGGTTGATTCCAATATAAACTGCACCATCTGCTGGGAAAAAGCAGTACTGCACGTAGAAAGAAGAATATTTTGGGGGGCAGAAATAGTGGGTAAATGCAATGTGGTTAGAAAGAATACAATGTCAAAATCTGTTGTCACCTTGGAATCAAAGCTCTCTTCAGCCTTGACAGCATGTCCCTCCTTCACCAAGATGTCTGCCACGCTCTGTGTTGTCTCAGTGTTAATGAGCAGCTGCACGCGCATGACGCCGTGGACGATGGAGTACAGCGACACCATGAGTTCATGGCCCTTCACCAACGTAATGAAGCGATGGCGGGCACTGCTGCTCCACTGGTTCCCCAGGATCATGGACTGGGCTGAAGGATGCATTTCAGCAACTTGGAACTCAAGTGCCTGAGTGAGTGAGCAGAGTGTTTGAAGTATCAATATGCAGCTCAGACAGTAGAATACTGTGAGTGGTCTGATGATCATAGCTGCTGTGCTTAGTTTTGCTACCTGGAATGGGAGAGACAAGAAGTCAGGGGGAAGCTCCCTAAGGCTGCTGCAGGAGACCACCTCTGTATTGCCAAAGTCCAAGAAGAACATCTGCAGGGAGACAGGAAACATGCTCTAAGATCAGCCTATATCCAAACTAATTTTATGTAACTATTCGTAGGTGAAACATCATTTAAGGTGGGTTTATCGCTAGAATATTTGATTTTGAAAGATTAAGATATTTTCGAAATATCAGGAAAGCTGTAATATGGTTTCATCCTCTGGGAAATAATTGTAAGTAACCTTAAGTGTATGAAAATTGAATATATTAGGCTCAAACATGCAAAATGGGTGGTCTGGTCCTTTACATCATTTTGCTAGAATAGCTCAACACTGACAACAACAGTAGTAAGCAGCAATAAAGCTACAGCGCCCTTAAAATATTTATGTTACAGTTTGCTGAATGTAATGACAATAAAAACGATATGAGAGAGAAAGCAGAAGAGTTCTGATAAAAGCTGCACCTCCACTTTATTGCCACATATTTGTAGGATCTTGGCGCGGTAGTACAGCGTCTGGTCATTGCTCTCTGAGTATGGAGCCAGACACAGCAGGTTTGGATAGAGGGACATAGAAACAGGAAGCAGGTCAAGCCTGTTAATCTCTGCTGTCAGGTAGCGCTGTTTCTTCAAGTTGGCCTCATCCGCCTGGAAGCCCCAGAAGTGACCCACCTCCACCACCTGCAGCAAAGAGCCACGTTAGATGGGATGCATCCTCTACAGCTTCAGAAATTCAGTCAACGAGACGCTGAACAGATTTAATCCCGTTTTTACATTCATTTCTGGTTCTTGGACTGACCTCAGTAATGTTGACCACAAACAAGCGGCTGGGGGGGAGCTTTTCCGGGTCAATGGTGCTGCTCACAACTCCCACTGGGCAGACAGACTGGCTCTCGAAATCTACGTTCACCCTGCACAGCAAAGCACACAGATGACTGAGAGAGTCAGGGCTACATCCCCTCACACTGTGCTCATTAACACACTCGTAATGAAAGATTTAGCAAAGAAATGTAATTCTCATAATTCCAAAGGAAATAATGAAGTCTATATGCCATTTACATTGACATCACCATGGATGAGAAAAATATTCAAGTGTCATAGTATACCAACATTTTCAGGGTTTTAAGTAGCCTAAAAGGCGTAAGTATTATTAAAGGACCATACCGGCCATTTTGCATGTTTGAGCCTAAATATTTAATTTTCATATGTTACATTACAGACAATCATTTCCTAAAGGATAAAACTGTATTTCAGCTTTCCTGATATTTCACAAAATCTCTTAGTTTTTCAAAGTCAAATATTCAAGTGATAGACTCACCTTAAAAATCGATGTTTCGCCTGCTAATAGTTACGTAGCCTTATGAAGTCACGGTTGTTTAAATTTTCAATAAACGCAGGTCTTCTTTTGGGACTATATTCCCCAGTGGAGACATACATTCACTCTGTGCTTTTTATTGCGCTTAAATGCTAAAATTATGTAACTTTAAAAAAAAACCTGAATATGCGTCTTGGTTCGCAATGATGGATTACCTATCCCAAGAACGTTTCAAGTATCAACAAGTTGATTTTAGTAGCGTAACAGAATGAACTGAAACCAATGGCGGTCTGGATGGTAGGAAATACATTTTTAATTCACCGTTCCAGGAGTATGTTTTGGGAAATGATTGTCAGTAACATTATGTGTATGAAAATCGAATATAATAGGCTCAAACATGCCGGTGTGGTTCTTTAAGCGAACGTAATCAGGGAGAATAGTCGCTCTAAGTAAGAAAGTGTGTGTCACCCAATCACCCACTTCCCAGAAGGAGGGAGGAAGAAGTGCATACTGTATCTATCTAAAACTTCCACTTTCCAAAAATCTCTAATGATACTTGTGGACATTTCAGATGCCAAAAGACAGACTGAGCCCAACACGTTGCTCACTGAACAGGACTAAGAACGTCTTGAAATTCACCAACTCAGATTTCTGAGAGCTGCAGTTCTTTACAGTAACGTGTGATTAGGGAGATGTACCGTGTGTACTTGACGTGAGATATGCTTCTGTTCCCGATGCAGCGTTCGATTTCGTCAAGCGGGTAGACGGACAGCTGCAGCGGGATGCTGGGATGAGCCAGGAGGAGGGCAAGAGACGCCTCAGGCAGCACCCCGTACTCGTGGGGTGTGTTGTAGAACTCCACGTATGCTCTGAGCATGCGCACACATACACATACACATACACATACATACACATACACACACACACACAGAGTACAGTAACAATAAGTCTGCCCATTTGAATGTGCTTTCAAAACTGACATATTATAGGAGTACTAAAGTATTAAAGTTTGATGTGTTTTGTTATACTGGACAAATGTACCTGCTGCTGTCAAAAGAAATGGTTTTGACCTGACCACACCGGCGGAAAAGAGCCTGCAGCTGCCTGTAGTACAGGAAACTGTATGGGGGAAGGTTCCTCACCTGGAATGAAACACATTATGTTCACACATTCCAAACTTACTAAAAGTCTTTGTACACAAAATGCTTCTGAAAAACTGCGATCAATAATAGTATCAATAACCCAAATTAACAACACTGAACATCATGCAGTACCATCACTGTTGTTTTGGGGTTGTAGCCCCACAACTCTCTGGAAGCCTGTTCTTCATCCAGGTTACCCTGAATAAAGTAGTTGGGGTAGTAAGCACCAGCAATGACCACCTAAGAGAAAGGAGAGATGTAATATAATGTAGGCTGAAGTTTGGGAGTCTAAATCTAAAACATTTGATATTCTTTTTACAATCCAATGCAGCTGTCAACTATTGATTTCATGAGCTTGAAAAAACGTAAACTCCAGCCATGCTTGCTAGTTAAAATGGTTAATGGTTTTATGTTTCGTTTTTTTTTTAACTTTTTATCCTTTTTTTTTTTTTACTGTTTTTTTTTTACTTTAAATAGAATAAATGGATCATGTTTTGCTTTATCAACTTGGTTCTTATAAAACTATGACTCGAATGTTAAATTACAACATATTCCAATTTACTCCAATCTTAAATTTTGCTGAACATGTGGTGGTTCTGAATTCAGAGGAATCTCAGACTTCCATGATCTGACATGGCACAGTATTTCCACTTCTGCAACAATTATAAATATGTGGCTATGCTGAATGTGAATTTTCAGCCTAGATGTAAAAATTTGCCCCATAACTGCCTGAGACATTCTTTACGTAGTGCTCACTGGACAAAGTTTGGCTGCGGCAGCGCTTCTTCTAACCTGAAGAATGAACCTCTGTCTGTGCAGGCTGGTGTACTCCAAAGGTGGAGTATTCTGTACGTGCATGTTGAACCTGGACACGCGCTTCTTCAAGTCCTCATACAGCTCTGCAACCTGGACAGGGAATTACTGCTCAACAAATCTGAGGCTACAACTCACACACACACACAAATATGAATTCATGACTTTCTGAAAGGACGGCAGAGTGTACATGGCAACACAAAGACTGGTGCAAGAAACCAGCTGAGAGGATAATGGATAATCACCACACTTGGAAAGAAAACACTTTCCAGGTTGAATTCATGCACAAATGATGCTAAAATGTTGTATTTCCAGTCTGATTATATCAACTTAAGCATCTTAAACACAACAATCCCCCTTTACCTCAAACAGCAGACGCTCATTCCATTCTTTAACACGTCGTCTCCAGACGTGAGGATATTTTAAAATAAAAACAAAGATTTCCTTCACTGATGGACTAGAGAGTATGAAATCATGTGACACAGAACTTTATGATGACGTGATGGTCTCCATACCTCCCTGATCCTCTTGATCTGAATGAAGTTCTCTTTTCCCCATTCAAACTCATCCTAAGGAGGGTGCAACAAAGGGAAAAATACTTATAAATCTGTACATGCTGAGTGTCAGGTGATGTACTCACACCACAATAATAGCAGACAACTTTTCACCTCCTAATGAAAATATATTCAGCTAATTTTATGTGTATATTTTAAAGTGAGCTGAAGTTCTGCTGTTGTCTTGTTTACCTTTGGGTGCCTCAGCTGTCCTTTCTTTTTGAAAGAGTACCATGCCTAACAGTAAGAGAAAAACTTTAGTTAACAACAACTAAATATGTAAATCAAAACAAAATAACTTTCTGTTTTCTTGGCATCAAACATACCTTGAAGGCATTGACAAAAGTTATGGAATCACTTTGGGTGCCATGGGCAAAGGTCAACTTGCTCCTACAATTTCAAACAAATGTCATTACAAAGCAAATACATAATTATAGCATAACACACAATGAAACTGTGTCGCATAAAAAACTGTTCACATTATACTTATATGGCTCTGCAGCATGCAAGTAGTTGGATGACATCATTTCAATTTACTTTATGTAAGAGGCATTTATATGGTTATGACCTATTTACCTATTAATGAAATAGGTTCCAGCTAAAGCCTTTTTCATGTTTGGAAACAGACAAAAGACTGAGGGGGTCAAATCAAGTGAATAAGGTCAGAGTAGAACAAGCTCAAAGCCATAGTCACAGGTAGCAACCAGGAAATACATACTTCCCATGTCAGTCCATCTTGTACAATTTACCCTTAACAGATCTCTGGAATTTATAATTTATATATTACTAAAAAAATATTGTAGGCCATGTCAGGCTTAATCATTGTAAAACCTGTTGCATGCTTGGTGCTGACACAGTTAGCTCTGAAATGATTATCAAGTAATGCAGGACCCTCAAATGCGATTGCCGCAAGCAGAAATTAGGCCATATTTTCCGCACACCCAATATCATGTTCACATCCAGACCTAAACCAACACTTGACACAAAATCTGGATTCCATACCAACAAAATGTCCTGCACACCATGTGATATTGTGATTGGCTGCAACATCTACACTATATTATCTACTCTGACAGCATAAGAAATGTCACATAATTCACCATTTGGGTGGTGACAACCCAGGAGAGCTAAAAGAAGTTGAGAATAAATGTTCCTGTATTCTCATGAACACCTGCATGCAAGCTAAGTCCAGTTGTTGGTTGAAAGTGAAACGGGACATGTGACTCACCTGTGGCCAGCAAGCTGCTGCATGGAAGGTATGGCAAAGAAGCTCTTCAGAGAATGACAGGCAGCTGAGGACAAGATCGATTTTTATTGGAGGATAAATACAAACGTGCATTTACAAAAAAAAAAAAAAAAAAAAAAAAAAAACACACTACATACACACTAATAGCTGTGAAATGGCAATGACAGCTTGGTTGACCACATTGTAAACATGTATGGAGCGTGATAACAGACTGACCTATGATGAGGCACTCATCCAGACAGCCAAAGACATGGCCGAGGACAATCATCTTCCCCAGGTACAGGTCCATGGGCAGGTGGGCCAGCACTCGGCCGAGGAACGTCAGCTCGCCATCCTCATTGTGACCCTTGCCATCGCATTTAGCAGATAGCGCGCCCATCTACAGAGTGAAACATCCAAACAAGGTTTTCTCTGGTTTCTCCTGCATTATCTATCAGTTTCTGCAGTTCTGTCTTGTCTGTTATTCAGTCATATTCAGCTCGTAATAACGTGGACAATACATGATTGATATTTTCAATACGTCTCTCAGGGAACAAATCATCAATCTGGAGTCTTCTGCTGACCTCTTTGAGTTGGAGTACGGTCCTCACTATGTCACTGAGATTGGGGGGTGACAGAGCTGTGGAGAGGAGGGTCCGAGGATCTCCCATGTCCAGCAGCTTCACCTTCAGCATAATGCTGGACAGAGGGGCGAGCTGAGAGAAAAGCAAATGGTACGGCACAGACTGGTTTTCAGAGATGGGATGCAAAACACAATCGCCGTAACTTGGTTTGAGACTCTACAAATAACAATGACTGCTCTTTCTGGAGAATCTTTGATCCTGAGCACATACCAGCATCTCAGGAATCATGTAGTCCGGGATTTCATTTTTCCAGAATTCTTTGGTAACCAGACGATAACAGTAGCCCTTAGACACTCGTCCTGCCCTGCCTGACAGAGAGTGGGCAAAAGGGGTGAGAGGGATTTAGTCGACACGCCATGTTGCGGCTGTCCTGTAGGTGTCTTACCTCGGCGCTGGCTGCAGTTGGTCTTGGACGCCCAGGTAAGACGCAGAGACTGGTAATTGGTCTCTCTGTCACAGACCAAGTGACGAGCCAGGCAAAAGTCAATAACTGTGAGAAAAAATAAGGCTTTGTGAAACCATTTTAGCAAGAAAATGATAAGACCAAGCAGGAGAAAGAGAACCCACCGTATTTGACGTCAGGCACTGTGACTGAGCTCTCGGCAATGTTGGTGGAGAGGATGACCTGTTAAGATGAGGCAATCATCAGTGAGATCGGTACACAGAGAAAATGTGTGAGTTGGAATAAGATAAAGGATTTTTACCTTCCTGTATCCAGGGACCGGTTCCAGAAACACGCCATTCTGCTCCTCCAGAGTCACGGTGGAGTGAAGAGGATAAATCTGCAGCCTGAACGTCATCACATTCACAACAAATACGTACACATTTACAAGATAAAATTAACGCATGTAAGCAAGTACTGTCAAACTTAAGGGATGCTAATGCGAATAATCGATACTGAAGGGGAAAAAAAAAAAAAAATGAAGTAAAAAACAAAAGTCACCTTTTGTGGACCAGCTTGGCCAAGGCCTCCTGCATGTAGCTTATCTCATGTAGACCAGGAAGGAAAACCAGCACACTGCCTCTCTTGGAGAAAAGCATGCCGCCCTCTTCCTCTGCCTTGCTGCTGCCACACACACACACACACACACACAACACACACACAAACAGTGGACAAACAGGAGAAATGTGCATGTTCATTTGTTTAAGAGGTTCAGGGTGTTAACAAACTGAGGCCAAGTCTTCACCTGCGGTCTTCACTCTCCAACTCGTCAAAGCTCTGGATGAGCCTGATAGCAACATCGTACATCTGTCCTGAGATGTACGGGTCATCTAAATGAAGAGACTCGCCCTGTCAAACACACAAACACAGTATGTACACACAGGCTGTATGCCTTCACAATATAAGGAACAGCAATATCTGCAAATGTTTACCATCTTCTTACCCTACTTGGAGAGAGGCTTTGGAGGTCATCAAGGTAAAACTCTTCTATGCCGTAGGGTTCACCCTCCACTTCAAACACGTAGGCTGGGCTCAACTTGCCACGAACTGGCGTGCCGAAGTACTCCGAAAACTCTCTGCAGTTTATGGTGGCTGACATGAGAATGATCTGGGAAAAACAGAAGGGTTTGTGTATGAGACTTCAACTGATGCCAAAGGAGGCAAAAGGAGGGTGTTCATACTGATAAGATCACCTTCACATAGCGGGAGTTGGAATTAAGGAGTTTTCTCAAAACCAGCAGGAGAAAGTCCATCTCCTCGCTCCGCTCGTGAACCTGGAGTAAAAGCACATTAGTGAAATGGAAAAATTAAGCTAAACCGAAACTGCAATGCCATATTATGTAGACTGGACCAACCAAACGTGATTTGTCTCAAGTTACTCGTACCTCATCCACGAAAATGTGGGAGTACTCCGTGAGGGACTTGGCTCCAACCAGTTTTTCCAGTAGTACTCCTGTGGTCACGTAGATAAGTCGAGTGTGTTCGGTAGCTATCTTTTCTAGTGCTACCTGTAAAAGACATGCAGAGGTGTGTTTAACTGTCCTGAACACACGTTAAGATTCTCGTGTTTTACCACTGTAAATAAGTATTACTGCATTTTGGCGTGGGTACTAGGGACGCCGAAGAATGGATTATTTCAATGTCGTTGCTTGTTTTCCTGCCTATTTACTCCATGTGAATCAATACCTGAGATCCTTCATCTGAGAACATCAACATAATATTCTTATCAGCAGCTTGTCTGCTAGGATGCCCCTGTTCTGCATCATGCCATTTATATTTTGGGTTTTCTTCCCATGGTCATAATCGCTTTTGGGATTTGGCAAAACATTGCCAAAATACACCACTGCAAAAACTTAATTAATTACAAAATAAATTTGCTGATTAGAATATTACTAATACTTTCCAACTTACAACTCTAAAGTCCAACAAAAAAATCTTTAATTACCAATTCTGCCTGCCAATGTGTGTTGCTTACGATGGTTTATCAAAGCACACACAAACATAATAATTACATGAGGATTATTTAATTAGCAAAGGCACTGTGCTATTTATTACTGCCCTCAAATAGAATTTGGGTAAAATGAATCAAATAAAGGAACCAACCCCAGCCGATATTTGTCAAAGAGGTTTTCACTCTGCTTCCTGATAAAAGTGGCCACGTTTCCATGTCTCGCTCGTGTTGTTCCACGGTACGAGTGGCTGCAGTCATTCTAACATTTCTCACTGACTGACAAAGATACAATTTTGTCTGCATTTGTTTCTGTTCATAAAAGGCCAAGAGTCAGCTCTCTCTCTCTCTCTCTCTCTGTAGCACATGAAGCTGTCCATGACTCTGACCTGCTGAAGCGAATGATGTTAATATATATTTTTTAATTATCAGATATTTTTTATATTTCAAACATAAGCTGCACATCAGTTCATGTGCAGGTATCAGAATTGAATGAATTAAACCAATTCAAAATATTTTTTTTGCACCAACCTGATATCCCACAAGACTACCCAGGGTACACTTCCGCTGTTTGGCAACCCATCGGGCAATACTGGTTGCTCCAATTTTGCGTGGTTGAGTGACAACAATGTTGCAGGTTGCGTTTTTCTCACTGTAGTGGTCCAGAATGAACTGAGGCAGCTGGGTGGTTTTGCCGCTGCCTGTGGCTCCTCGGATGATCACTACGGAGTTGTTTTCTATCAGGGAAATCAGCTGGAAGGATGCACAAGGATGCCGGCAAAATACAGTCAAAAACAGATACGGAACTCCAAAAAGAACTCCAATTTAATATTTGTACCAATGTCAAAGAAATTAAAAGTACAAAGGACATTTAAAAAGTATAAGTTATGACAATGTATAATAGATGGACGTGTGGGTAACACACTGGTCACTCACAGCGCAGAGAAATTTGGACACATGAATTTAAGGTGGTTTTGGCTTTGTCGTCACATTACGTTCAACCTGAGCAAGCACGAAAAGCTTAAGTGCAGCAGTGACCTGAGGATGCTAATGACAATAAGTAACAGAAGCCTGAGAGTACACTTTCAGACCTTCCAGGTTGTGGATGTGTGTATACACCGCTTACTGACACCATATTTACCTCCTGTCTGTTTTTGGTTATGGGCAGGCTGGGGTACTCATAGCTGAGCAGCGGAGGAAGAGGAGGAGAAGTTCCTGAGGGTTCAGAATTAAATGCAGATGAAACAGAATGCTGAACAATCTATTCTGATGTACCATAATAAAAGCTAACAGTAATTCTAATACTCACTCTCACCAAGTTGGTTTTTTTGGGTCCAGTTTTCATCAGAGTTCCCATTTGTTGAACTGTCCTGATCTGTAGAGATGTCTGATGAGCTAAAAAGAAACAAAATTAGAACGATTTTAACCAAAGAATTTGAGCCTCAATCAGACAATGAACTGCAATACCACTGGTACAGCCTACAATGACCTGCTATAGACAGGAAATAAATGTCTCATTTTTACACCAACACCAGGCCAGCAGTTTAATACGTACACCTATACAACTTAAAGGACCATATCGGCCTTTTTGCATGTTGAGCCTAATATATAAAATTTTCATACATGTAATGTTACTGACAATCATTTCCCAAAGCATACTACTGAAACGGTGAATTTAAATTTTTTTTTTCCTATCTTCCAGACCAACATTGGTTTCAGTTCATTCTAGTAAGTTATTAAAAATCAACTTGTTGATATCCGAAACGTTCGTAGGACAGGTAATCCATCATCGCGAACAAGACATGTATACAGGGTTTTTTTTTCGAAGTTATGTAATTTTAGCATTTAAGTGCAATGGAGTGATCTGAAAATGCTTCCTAGTGGTGCATTCAAGTGCTGTAGTGAAGAACTGACAACAGGNGAGTGATCTGAAAATGCTTCCTAGTGGTGCATTCAAGTGCTGTAGTGAAGAACTGACAACAGGAAGCGTTTTCAGATCGCTCTGAGCTTTTTATTGTGCTTAAACACTTATGTTACCTTGTAAACTTATGTTGTGAGTGTGTGTGTGTAGTTTGTTGTATTTCACAGATTAATTGTCAACAAATTAGAAAGTCCAAAAAAAAAAAAAAAAAAAAGCAAACCTGGGAAAGTTCATATTAAATTGTCAGAGAACAATGAGGAAATACTTATTTTCTGTTTTGTCTTAGAAAAATTGTGCTAATAAGTGTTCATTCATTCTCAGTTTATTGGAGTTTATTGAATTTTATTAAAATTGAAATTTATTAACCCTCAGGGCGACTAAAGCTGACTGAAATCACAGGAATCAGGACACATCTTACCGAGTTTTATCATTGATTTGCCAGTCTGATAAAGACAGAAATCTCTGTCTGAGGCACCAATATTTCTAGAACCCAGCACTGAATGAAGTTGAAATTCGGCAGGTTCATTTCTCAGGACCCAATAATGTGCAGTGACGCCTGTTAGGTTGTTTGGATGAGTGGTTCTCCAATTGAGCTGTGCCCGTAAAAAAAAAAAAAAATNAAAAAAAAAAAAAAAATAGTCCGCGTGGCAGCATACGCTGTGGGCGCGGCGGCATACGCTCCCCACGCGCACTGATGGTAGGCTACTGCACAGCCACACACCACAAAGTCCGGCCTGATCCGGACAAGCATGTTTTCAGGTCACTGCACTAGTACTCCAAAATTCACATTGAAAATTATAAAACAAGTTTTGGTAATACTGAAGTACTGTTATAACAGTTGAGCTTTATTCAGTATTTCAGCTCTCTTCTTTAAAACAAAGGAGAACTGTTGTAAAATGGTTTGGAGTGTTAATACATCAACACCACACCAAGGTTGCTTGGCTAAATAAGGAAAATAGTACATTATAAATAAAAACAGCTTAAATAGGTGCAATGGTATTACAGTAAAACGCGCTGGCGTTGAAAAGGGTTAATAAAATTACGATACAAAATCGCCCAAATTCAAGGCCTTATGCAGAGCAGCAGTTGAGCTAACATTAGCCACATCTTTATTTTTATTATTTTTTTTTAAATCAGTTTAACCAGTCAGGACATGCTGATATTTGTGTTATCAGTAAGAAAAAGTGACACTAATGTAATTTTTGTGCAATTACTCGCACAGATGTCCTGATGTTAGCTAGTAGCTAGCAAAGGTTAGCACACATTTATTTCCGTACTTAATCCTACCTGGGTGGTTTCGACGCCGATTCATCACACTTTCTTTCAGCCACTTCATCCGTCAGTTTGATGTTAGCAAACGAGGCCCCTGACGTGAACCAACTCGATATTTGTTGTGCAGTAATCACTTTTTTCATATTTGCGTGTCTTGAAGCAAATTTACATGTATGCAATTATCAAACCTGTCTAACAGGGACACACATTGCGTGAATGAGATTCACACATTCCGTGAATCTCTCTGTCGCCCCCTAGCGGCTGAGTTAAATACAGCAAAAGAAATACAACAAAAAAGAAAACCTTCTAAATTCATACAAAAACAATTTTGTTTTGGTCATATCTTGTAGCAAGTCAAAACTCAAAGACTTAAGTCAAGTACATTTCAGCATTTGATTTATTCTGACAGTCCACTACATGTATAATTCAGAATCAACAAGCATTGGTCACATTCAATAGTTTTTGTATCATTCTTAAAAAAAAAAATAATAACAAAAAAAAACCGTTGTGGTAAAGTAACCACAAAGACGAAGAGAAGCCAAAACTCACAGGAGGCAAAAACTATTTTAATTACAACATGAAAAAAAGAACAAATGTTCAATATGCTGAAAACACATGAATTCTACATCTCAGTAAGGTGGGGGAAATACATCAAACACAACATAACAACAATCACAGCATCATCCAGCCAGAATTAAGCACCAAAAACAGAACATACAAATGTCCAGTTTACAGTTTTATCACAAATTGTTGTTCAGCAACAAAACCCAGAAAGGAAGATACTATTCTGTTATCTGTCTGTGTGGCTGTAATGTCGGATCCATGCAAACATACATGTGCTCCAGACAGAACTTTGTAAGAGCTGTAATAATGTATTACATGTCAATATGAGAACAGTACCACCAATGTATGTCCCTGATGTAAAAGACAGAAAGAAAATACAGTTTCACAAACCCCCGTGTCTTTGTACTGGCAACTGTTAAGGTGTGGCTCAAGTCAATTCATTTAGAAAAAAATTTAAATATTCTTTGACTGAGAAGGATGTAAGTTCATGTTCATCCAATCACATCATCTCTGGCGGTGGATATCCAGCAGCATCTCGCATTAAGCTCATTTCTGATCTCAGCGTTTCAATCTCCTTTAAAAACAAATGAAAGACAATAAATTAATTGATGTCATGGATTAACCATATTTTTATGACTGAAAAAAAGAAGTTCTTTGAATATAAACAAGTTGAAATGTGAGTTACCTCTTGTAGTCTGGTATTATCCTTTTTCAGCTTGACCAGATATTCTATCCTCTGTTTATGGTTCTTATGGCCCACAAGTTTTCCATTCTCCTCCGAAAGGTGAACGACCTGTTTGCGGAGAACCTCCACCTCCTGTAAGACAGAAAATATATACAGTAGTCTGTCTGTTAAGTATATTCTTTTAGTTAAGTTGGCTTTTGTTGGATAGCCATCAACATGTAACAGCCTTCCTGAGGATCTGATAGGAGCTGAAAACTTCGGTATTTTTAAACACAGACTTAAAACCCATCTGTTCAGCCTGGCTTTCATGTAGTATTTTGTGATTTTATATTTTAATTTAATTTGTTTAATCTTATTAAATTTATGTATATTCCAAGATGGCGGCGCGCGAGTGTGCAGCGGCTCTTAGCTCTCCCGTGTTGTGCGTTTTAGT